>JADMNL010000036.1:16165000-16212500 GCA_016271365.2 Neoceratodus forsteri
TAAGACCCCACACGATCTCTTAAACCAACGATAGGCTGCTCTCTTTTCTCTCCCTGGTCCACCAGCATAGCCTCCTAGATCTACCCCCTTTGCGTCTCACTCTTAAACAGGACCTGGTTGCCTCCTGCAATCCCCTCCTGATGATTTCCCACCTGCTCTCTATGTCCATGCCCTGCCTTATCCCAACCAAGTGGTCCCTGAGGATATGCCCCATGCGCTTGAAGTCTGCCCCTCTAAAGTCAAGAAGCCTTGTCCTCATGTTGTCACTGCCCCGGTCCACTCCCCGGTCTAGTACAAACCCAGACTGTGTGTGGTCACTTCCAGCTAATGGGTCCCTAACGTCAAGTTCCCGAGCTAGGTCACTGTCAGCTAGGACTCCATCCAGGATATGGCCCTTCCTTGTTTGGTCAACGACCTACTGCACTAGAAATGCATCCTGAAAGGTATCCAACAGCCTCTGGTCCCTGGCCACTCGAGACGTCATGGTTTCCCATTCAGTCGCTGGCATGTTTAGGTCCCCTAAGATTACCACCCTATCCCCTTCCCGACTACAGTGGTCCTTAAGATTAGCTAGGAGACAGTCCTCCAGATCATCAGTCATCATGGGAGGTCAGTATACCACCCCCATCCTGACTGCCTTGCCCCCTGGGGTCTGCATGGTGACCCACAAGGCCTCCATGCTGTCCTCAGATTCCTCCATTTTGCATATTCGGATGCCCTCCCGAGCAAGCGCCACTCCCCCCATGTCCTTTCAGAGCACAGTATACCCACTCTGGTTAAGGTCCCAATCATGTCTGGGGTGGCCCATGTTCAGTGACAGCTGCCATGTCCACATGCCCCTCCACCAGCATTGCCTGAAGCTCCTTCATCTTGTTGCCCAAGCTCCTGGCATTAATCAGGACCACTCTCCATCCCCCACCCCCCGTCCCTGGTTTCCCTCCCCTGAGGCCACGAGCTTCCGCCCACTTGCTGTCCTAGGTGCATATTCTGTCACACCCTTTGGGGGCCTGCAAGGATCTGCCTCTCATCCTTCCCCTCCCCTTCCCCTTCACAAGTTTAAACCCCATCTATCCTGTATAAATCTGGCCAGTTTCTGCTTGAGTACCTCCTTTCCCTCCGGGCTGAGGTGTAGCCTATCTCTTGCATATAACCCCTCTTTCTCCTAGTTCCCCACTACCCCATATCCCTGAGCTTCACCCCATGCCCTGAGCTACATGTTAACCTCCCGAATTTTCTGCTTGTTTTCCACGCTAGCCCTTGGTATGGGCAGGATCTCCAAGGAGGAGACAGAGCAGCCATTGACATGGCAGACCCTGGCAAATTCCTGGAACCTGGCCTGAATCTCTAACACACTGTTTCCTGCAATATCATTTGTGCCCAAGTGCTCTAAGAAATCAGTAGAACCTCTCCCACCCTGCGCCAGGGACTAGACCATGTGCTATGCTTTGTGCACAGTCAAGCCAGAAATGTTCTTGACCCCCCCTCTCCAGGACTAGGTTCTCCCTCTTCCACTGTATACCTCTAATCATAGAGTCCCCAAGCAGTACCACCCTCACGCCTCTGTCTTTCTTGGTGCCCCCCTCTTTGCAGGCCACCTCTTCAATCCTCTCCCCGACGCCCATCCCAACACTGCCCATCAGCGGGAGGCTGCAAACCCTGCCATGTGCGAATCCCCTGTAGCCCTGCCCCTCCTTCTCCAACACCTTTTTCCTCCTGCCTCATCTGCCTCAAGGACAGCCACGTCATTGCTCCCTTACCCTAGCTGACCCTTCTACTGCAGGCCCCCCAGCCCCTACAGCATCAGCAACCCTGCATTATTCCAGTTTTACCGGGGCTCCCTCCCCTGCCCTGCCAATGGCTGTTTCTTTGCCTACTGTTGTCAAACTTGCCATTTCTAGGTTAAATACGCACTGCTGTCCCTGTGCTGGAATTCTTCTCTTCAGTGCCAGCTCCTCCTGCCTGTGACCCACTATTACACGTGCCCCCCCGCCGTACCTCCTATCCCTTCTTCTACCCCTACTCCATGCACATTACTCTGTCTCCTTATTGGCCCTATTCCTAGCATGTTTGCAGGCTGATTCCCTGTCTGTTCAACCATGGCCCCCTCTCTGCTCCCTCACCTTGGTCCAGGATTTTCCGTAACCTCCCTCTGGGATGCCCCCAAGGGTTTTTTCCCCAAAGCAACTATCACTCCTCCCCTCGTGAGACCATTTCCCAAGCCCCCCAACTTCCCCCCCACCTCCCCCATTGTTTGTTCCTCACAGACATCCTCCTCCAGCACCTCCTTCCCCAGCAGGACGAAGGGTGCAAATCTGTTTGCCTGCTCATTTCCATTTTTGCCCCTATTGCTGCCGGTATGGGCCTTGTTTGAAGTCTGACCCAGAGATTTTGGTATCCGCCTTCCTTTACCTGCACCTACTACCTTACACTGTATCCCATCCTCCGCTGCCTCCTCTACCAAGGACCCTCCCTTTCCCCTCTAAGTATGCCATTTCCCCTTATCCTATTGCATCCTGTTGCCACCTTCCCGTCCTCCCTCCTCCGAGGCCCAGCTCTCTCAGGCTGTAGTCCCAAATTGCTTATGCACCCCATCTTCCCCCCCACTGTTGCTTGTGCCCTTGACCCTCCATCCCCCCCCACCTGCTCAGCTCTCCACATAACCACCTTATTTCCTCCTTCAGCTGAGTGAGTTGTTTACACACCAAGCACCCTCCCATCTTCCAGGCCCAATTTAGGACCACGGCTGCCCCACATCCACTACACTGAACCATCCTACCAAAGAGGCTAGACCCCGGCCACCTCTCCAGTAATGCTGCCCCTCCATGACAAGGCTGGATATCAAAGTAAGGTGCTGGCAATAGTTGGTGCACAAACCTGCCTACAGCTCTCCCACAGGAATCAAGATCCCTGGAGCTTGGTCACAATTTAAACCCTGCTCAGATTCAATTTAATCCTGCTGCATGTCTCCCCATGGGAAACACTTCAGCTACAATTTAACCCTGCTGCAGCTCTTCCCATAAGAAACACTTCAAGGAGTCAAGGTCCCCAGAGCTTTGTCACAATTTACACCCTGCTGCCGCCCTCCCCAGAATAAAAACACTTCAGCACTAGCACATTCTCCTTTTGTGTCCCACATGTCCAGAGACTAGTTGTGCAGGACAAGGCAGCCTGCGATGTATGCTCTTTTAGAATTTAGTCCTGTCGAGAGAGTTCTGATCCTTTTGTCCTTGCAGTAGTCCCTTCAGTACTCCGGTTCCCTTTGTCCTGCAGCCGATCTTTGCCTTCCTTGGCCAATTCCACCTCCTGCACCATAGGCCAGCTTCTTTTACAAATCACAATGCTCTGCCTCTCTCGAGCATTTAATAGAGGCTGGGGGGGGGGACAAAAACAAGCCCAGTGTGTCCTTGATGCCAAATGTGAAAAAGCCCTTTTCTGCGCTGCACCACCTTGCTGATGCAGTCCTGTGGAATTGGCTCCCTGCCCCACTCCTGCAGACAGTTCTCCTTGTGCCCTGACTGCCGCTGTGGTCCCGTGGGATCGGCTCCCTTCTCTGCTCCTGCCGACAGCTCTCCTGGCGCCCTGACTGCCGACTATCTGACTCTACTACTTTGAGGTTTCTTTAGGACATTTCTTTACACAAGGCCCCTCTTTCAGAAGCTGCTGGTTGTCTGCAATATCAGCCTTGTGTTGTCCCATACTTAACCCGAAAGCTCTTACAGCCTCTTGCAACATGTTAGCTTGGAGGCTTACTTGGAAAGCACCTTTCCAGTAGCTATCTTTTCTACTCGCTGAGTATCTGTATCAGTGCTTGATTGCAGATCCCCTATATACTGGTTTCCACAGGGACAAGCTGTGGTGCTCTCCCTGTTGACCCGGATGAAGTGGTGCGGTGAGCGGGTCCCGGCTGTGGCTCTGGCCAACCTCCTGCAGAAGGGGCATCCCAAAGGGATGACCTTGCATGCAAAATTAAGGTGCCCATGTAGCGCTTGTAATTGCTGGAGTGTGACCTTTTTGGCAACCCCCACTTCTTGTACCAGCCAGATGAGCTTCTGTACCTTGTCCCATGGTGACATGCAGACTCTGGCCACGAAGTCCAGCTCAGTGCCCAAGAACATGATTGTGGTGCATGGGCCTGTTTTTCCCATGGTGAGTGGCTCACCAAATTTCTGGGCAATGTCCAGGAATGTCTCCAGCGCCCTCGCACACGAGTCTTCCCCACCTGGCTCAATGAAATGGAAATCAACCAAATAGTGAATGATGGATTCCATCCTCACCATGGCACATACCACCCACTTAAGAAAAGTGCTGAATTTTTGAAAAATGGAGCATATTGAAGAGACCATTAGCATGCACTTGTCCACAAAATATTCATCCTGCATGTTCATGCCCAGCAGGCAGAAGTCATCTAGGTGTACTGGGATGAGGCAGAATGCCAACACATCATCGGCCTTCGCCATCAGTGTCCCTTTCCCACATTCCTGCACCGCCACATCAATGATGTGTAAGACACTGTTGCAGGATCAAGGTCTATCTGGTCACCAACATCCCCTTCTCCCCGTGGGAAGGAAAAGTGATGCATGAGGTTAAAATTTACTTGGGCTTTTTTTTTGTTAAGCACTAGTCCCAGTGGGGAGACCTGCAGATTGTCCAGAGGAGGTGTGGGGAATGGCCCCACTGTCCACCTCAGGTCCACTTCCTTCTGGATCTTCTCACCAATATTGAGGGCCTGTCCAAAGCAGATCCCAGGCCACCCGAGGGCCCACATAGGGGATCCTAAAACGATAAACAAAAACCTTCACGCAATTCCATAGCCACAGAACTGTTTGCATACTTCATTTAACAAGGGAGGAGAGCTGGCACCCTAACTGGGGTTGGTGCTCTACCCAGGACCCTGAACGGCAGAGTCGCCCTTGGTGTTGCCACCCTTATTTTTCTTTCCTCACCTGGACCCTGGGTGGGGACCCCCACACATGAAACATATGGGTGGGGACCCCCACACATGAAGGTTTGTATTTATAGTTGCTCTGAAAGGGGCAGAACCCCTTTTTGTATATCCGGCCACTGCCATCCCCTTTTGCAGGCCCCCCCACCTTGCTTTTCCTTCCATTGCTGGATCCCATGAAGGGCAGTCCATTGTCGGTCCACAGCCCTAGAAAGGGCCACTTTGGGCACATCTCCAAATATAAAAATGTCTGCATTCTGCCCCATTTTATCGAAGGAGCCACTGCCATCTTTTTCCTAAATTTCCCCTTGTTTTTTTGGGGGGGGGGGGGCCAGCCAGCAACCGAGCTGTGAACAGCTTTTCTCTGCAGCTCTGCAAGTGGGCACCTTACTATATAAATAAAACAAGATTTAGAGGTACAAAGTTGCTGTATATTGGTATAGTTAAAGAGAGAAACCGTAGTGCTGCAAGTAGATACAAAATTTGTTTTGCTGTGGTCTTTGGAAACGGGATGGACTAACAAGCTGGAACCACCTGCAGAAGGAACCCGCTCGAAGGAGCCAAAGATGGGCGGTAACAAGAGCATCAGCCTGGTGCGACTGATTCCAAAGGGCCGCAGCCTTCCAACGCGGCGTTACTGCGGGCAATCCAGAGTCCGGACAATAAGCTGGACGGTTTTAGTAAAGAACCTCAAACAACTAAATACAAGAGTGGGGACGCTGGAGGAGGACACAAAAGAAGCAGTAACAAGTTTGAATAAAGCAGTTGCCATTGCAACCAGACTTACCAAAGAGAATGCAATTCTTCGGAGATGCCTAGAAAATATTGAAAACACGATCAGAGCCACGCACATTCGTCTCCTGGGCTTACCGGAAGAAACCGAAGGAGATATTTTATTGGAATTTTTATCTGGATGGCTGCAGGAATTACTTAAAATAGACTTTGACTTTGCAATAATCAATGCCTACTGTATAACACCACGTGGCTGCAGACCAAGGCATCCTAATGGCTTCCTCTTCCCCCAGACAATAATGATAGAGATCCATACATCCTTGGAGAGAAATCTCATACTCCAGCAGGCCAAATCTCTGAGCCCACTTAACTGGCAGGAAGCTAAGGTACATCTTTTTCCAGATCTCAGCTGTTCCACCAGAATGAGACGCAAAAGTTTCAATGGCATCAGAGAAAGGCTTCATGTGCTAGGCATGCATCATGTTCTCCTTATGCCTCCAAGTTTGAGAATCTCATACAGAGGTAAGGCGTACCAGTTTCTGAAGCTTCCAAGCTCCTGGAATGAATCGAAAAGCAATTTGCAGCAGGGGTGATTCTTCCGATTCAGAAGAGGAACAGATGACCTGAAGGAAAATCAAAGCTTAACTCCATTAGTGACTGGTAGGGAGAGGGCAGAGAGGTAAAATGGAGGGACATCCTTCTTCTGAAGAACTGAATGTGAACACGAGTGCTCCCATAACCTCAGGACTCTATATTGCTAATTTGATGCTATAATGCTCATGTAGATTTTGTTTGAGCGGAGGGGTTCAACTCTAAATTGTTGTTCCCACCTCAATTTCCCTTCTACGTACACAAAGTTTACTGTGCAAGAACTCTATAGCTCTTTCAGACAAGGGTATTTTGCCCTAAGCTGTTTTTGTATATTAGAGGATGTTAAAGTGAATTTATAGCGACTCTTGTATTAAGAAAGTGCCTACTTATGAGTTTGTGGGGGAATGCCATCAGATATTTGGGATTATGTGAGGGCAGGATTTTAGACCCTTAGGGTGTACGATGATGACAGGACATTTCTTTTATCCTGGCTGATAGCTGCAATGGTCAATTTAAAGACTCTTTTTATTATTTTAGGATTGCTAGATATACTAGCCAAATTGTTTTATATAACATTATTATAGTAACTAATATAATATTAAATATTTGTAGCAACTCCCCCAAGTGATGTAACAAGGTACAGGGGCAGAAATCTAAAAGTACTGTTAAAATGTGAATTGTCCGAAGACCAGATGATTTCTTATGTCTACCTGTGTGCAATCTGATGTAATGTATAATTACACTAAATCAATAAAAATGAAATTCCCATTGTAAATGTACCAGGCATCCCCTCTCCCCCAAATGAATAATATTTTCAGTGTGTGATCCTGTTACTTGATAAAACCCCTCACCTCCTTTGGTTCCTTATCTAATACAGTTGTTGACAGAACGTTAACGGACACGATCTATGTCAATGTATTCCTCTTCACCGTCACGGTCTTTTTGTCCCTTTCTTTCTTCCCCTCTTTCTTCTTACCTGCCTCCTTGAGTTCTTCTCATAAGAGAGAAAGTATTGATGCATTCCTTCCTCCAGAATTTTTCTTTCAGGGCCTATGATATGTGGGACACCAGTGACCCTGGGTCACATAATGATGACCTCTACCTTCAATTCCTGAATTTCAGCCATGAGCAGCTTCACTGTAGCTACCAAGTTCTCTTCTGCTGAGTTGGCCTCCAAGGCTGGAGTGGCCTGTGCTGCTGAAAGGGGCACTGCTGGTGAGACTAGGGCCACGGGGACCTGGACAGTTGTGCTGCTGCTGTGAGCTGGAAAACCCTCCCCCTGGTAACCCTTCTGGGCAGCTACTTCTTTTGGGGGGGGGGGGCGGAGAGAGAGAGAGAGAAGAGACGCCCAGTTATGCTGGGGGGAGTGTTCCCAGCTGGAACTGTCCCCACAGCTGAGGTCCCACTCCCGCCCCAATCCAGATCTCTAAACCTGGAACTGGTTCACTGGGCTGCTTGGCTCACAAACTGGACACAGCCCTCAGTATATCTATGAACATGCCCTGGAGTAGGTCCATGTACTGTCATCCTATTCACAACTCCCAGCAACTCTCTGCCCAGCTGTTGAATTTCTGCCAATAACCTGCCTTAACATTCTCCAAACCCTGTATGTCCCTGCCCCCTGCTGCCACAGTCCTAACTTACCTATCCTGTAGACTCAGGACAGACTGGTGTCCAGCTTCCTTCTCATCCCCAAAAGACAACTCGGCAGCCAAATAAACAGAATACTTACCAGCCAGTGTGCTGCTGTGTCTCCAGCACTCTTGCAAACTGCTCTGCCATCTCATCAGTGAATTATGCACTCCTCTTCCTCGAAACTATGACCAGCTGTGGGGGGTGGGGGGCAGAGTAGGGGCAGTGCAAGCCCTAGGCGTTGCCAGGCTGCAGCAGGGGATGCTGCATTGACCAGCCATCCCACTCTCCCAGCATCCATGTGGGATCCAGGAGTAGACAAATTCTCCAGAGTCAGGCAGGTGCGCCCCTTCCCAGGCCTGTCCATGGCAAGCATAGCGGCATAGGTGTGCTCCAAGCCCACGAGGGTGAAGAAAGTGGGAGGCAAGTGATCCTGTATTGAATTGGCCTGGCCACCCCTACCCCAGTAATGCCGGCCAGAAGGAAAGCCATCAGTTCCAGCCCCCAGAGGGCTGACCCCCAGCCATACCAGGAGCCCCTGCACAGAACACCTGCTTCAGCCACTCTGTGCCATTTGACTCAGCCGCGGCCCTGGCCTACTGAAGGACTGCTTGGACTCTGGATACAGGGGGACAGAAAGCAGCAGAACTGAAAAACTGGCCAGACGAAGCAGAAAAAAACTAGGCAGTGAACCAGGAGTACGTTACCAGGCATGCAGGGGAAGGGGAGCCAGCAGAGGGAAGAAAGGGAAAAAAATAGCCGTGGGGTCAGCAACCATTGGGGGTGGGGGGGGTCCCGACAGGAGGATAGTGGAGCCTGGCCTGAATCCAAGATTAATCACAGCTGTGGCAGCAGAGAACGATGGCTACAACAGTGGATGAACAAAGATGGTGCCCACGAGAAACAAATGAAAATCTGGTCACGCGGTAAGTCAGCACAGGAAAAGCAGTCCAAGAGGCTGGAGTGCAGCCAAATGGGGGACCCTTTTAACCCTCCTGGGCCTGCCTCAAGAGCTGCACTCCAGCCTGCACCGCCAGTCTCTGATGCCGACCCCCCACATGCCAACCAATACTGCAGGGCTCCTGCCCCCCACAACCACAGCGCCTCACCTGCTGGCCTGGTGCCGGCCATTTCATGCACTTGCGGGAAGGAGGGCTTCCCACAGGGGCAGAAAGTGGCGGCTGGAGACCTCGTACCAGTTCCTTCTCCCCTTTACCTGGGGAGGTTCCCCAGACATGATGAAATACAGGTTACTCACCTGTAACAGGAGTTCTAGGAGTGGTATATGTTGTTCATCCACACTTTGTGGCAGGTTCTTTGCCGCTTTAAATCTTGCTGGAAGGTCTTCAAGCTGGCTCCTCCCACCGTCCCGGGTGGTAAAACCCTCGGCTCCGCCCCATGACGCCAGATCTAGGCCGCTGGAAGCCAGGTTGCGCGACAAAGCCAGGGAGGTCGGGTGGGTCATGTGAAGGAACATATACCACTCCTAGAACTCCTGTTACAGGTGAGTAACCTGTATTTCTAGAGACGTGGATATGTTGTTCAATCCACACTTTGTGGCAGACTCCTAGCAGTTCTCCGGGAGGAAGGAGGCAAGGCGCACACTCCCTACTTAGGGAATAAGGACTGGAGAACCGAGGTCCCAAAACCAGCATCCCAGCGTGACTCTAGGTTAATGTGGTAATGGGAAATAAAGGTGTTTGCTGACTTCCAGGTAGCAGCCCTGCAGATTTCCTGGATAGGGACGTCCCTAGAAGCAGCCACCGAAGCAGCGGTATGGCAGGTAGAATGAGCTCTTATCCCTTTGGGAGGCTCCATGCCTGCCAACGTATAGCAGAGATCTATGCAGGAGGTGACCCACCTGCTTAACATCCGCTTGGCTGCAGGTCTGCCAGGTGTGGCTTCAGCGTAGGTGACAAACAGCTGGCGAACCTCTCCCCAAACTTCAGCTGTTCGCTCCTTATAATAAGCGAACTCCCTTCTAGGGTCCAAAGTATGGAGCCTATATTCAGCCTCTGAGGTGTGACTGGGGTTGAACACCGGCAGAGTCAACACCTGGTTAAGGTGAAACTCCGACATCACCTTCGGAAGGAATTTCGGGTTGGGGCGAAGGACAACCTTGTCTCTGTGGAAGACCAGATAAGGAGACTTGATGGCAAGTGCCTGGAGCTCTCCTATCCTTCTGGCTGATGTGATAGCCACCAAGAAGGTGGTCTTCCATGACAGGTGGGAGATATCGCACCTGTGCATCGGTTCGAATGGCTTGCCCATGAGCTTAGCCAATACCAGCAGTAGATTCCACAGAGATGAAGGTTCTCACACCGGAGGGGATATGTGATCAAGGCTGTTGAAAAAACGCCCAACCACCTTCTGCGCCACCAATTGCTTTCCGGCCCGCGCCTGGTAAGCAGAGATGGCTACCAGGTGCACCTTGAGGGTCGTTGACTGAAGCTCTAGCTGAGAAAGGGACCACAGGTAGTCCAAAATACTAGCCAAGGGACAGGAAGAGGGATCCAACCTCTTGTCCTGACACCAAATGGAGAATCTCTTCCATTTAAAGGCATAGCATTTTCTGGTCGACTCCTTACGGGACGCCTCAACAACGTTGAGGACCTCATCGGAAAGACCCAAGGCCTAGAACTCTAGCCACGAGGAACCAGGCCGTCTGGTGCAGGAGATTGAAGGTCCAGATGGAGAACCTTCCCCTTGTTGACTGAGATCAGGTTCGAGCGGGCTGGAAGCTGCCTCGGGAGCCTGGAGCTGAGGCTGAGGAGATCTGGGTACCAGAACTGGCGAGGCGAGTCTGGGGCTACCAGGATCACTTGCACCTTGTCCCTCCTTGCCTTGAGGAGCACCTCGTGGATCAAGAGAAATGGAAAGAAGGCATAAAAGAAGCCCAGGGTCCACGGCCTTGAGAAGGCATCCACCTGCAGCAAGCCCTGCTAAGGGGGGGCGGGCGTGAAACAGCCTCAGCCTCGCATTCTCCCTGGAGACGAACAAGTCTACCTGAGGGGTGCCCCAATGGGAGAACAGGTCTTGCACCACCTCCGGCAGGAGAGACCACTCATGAGATGCACCGCCTATCCGGCTGAGGGCATCGGCCAGTCTGTTGGAGGCTTCTGCCACATGGATGGCTAGGAGATCCACCTCCAGGCTGATCACGCGAGACCAGATGCAGAGAGCCTCTTTGCACAGAGGCAAGGAGTGCGTCCTGCCCTGACGGTTGAGGTAGTACATGGTCGTGGTGTTGTCTGTCTGGACCTGAACCACCTGACCCTGTACAAACGGAGCGAAGGCGGTGAGGGCTAGTTGAACCGCTTGAAGCTCCAGCAGGTTGATATGGCATCGAGACTCCTGAGGGGATCAGAGGCCATGGGCCCAGAGATCCCCCAGATGGGCACCAAACCCATCAGAGAGGCGTTGGCCTTTAGAGTGACTGTCAGCTTGGGGCAGACAAATGGGATACCCTCCTGCAGATGAGCTTGGACGAGCCACCACTGTAGGCTGTCGCACATCTCCTGGGTCACTGTCACCGGCTGGTCCAGAGGACCAGAGCGCTGTGACCACTGGCTGGCCAGCCCCCATTGCAGGGGGCGCACATGCCAGCGGGCCCAGCAGACCACGCTGGTGCAGGCAGCCATGAGGCCCAGAAGGTGCAGGAAGTCCCGGGCAGGGGTGCAGTTGCCCAACCAGAAATGATTGGGCAAAGGAGGAAAGGACCTCAGCCCTGTCTGCCGAGAGCCGGGCTCTGGCTCAATGAACTGAATCATCTGCGATGGCATGAGTTCCGATTTGACCTCGTTGATGAGGAGGACAATCTAAGAGCATACCTGGAGGGCCAGATCTCTGGACCGCTCCACCTCCAACCTGGAGGGGGCTGCAATCAGCCAGTCGTCCAGGTACGGGTACACCCAGACCCCTCGGCGCTGCAGGAAAGCTGTTACCACTGCCATGCATTTGGTGAAGACCCTGGGAGCTAGAGAAAGGCCGAAGGGCATGGCCCGGAACTCGTAAAGAGATCCCCTCTGCTCTGAAGCGGAGGAATCGCTGATGAGACGGATGGATTGGGACATGAAAGAATGCGTCCTGGAGATCCAGAGAGCAGAACCACATGCTTAGTTCAAAGGATGGAATGATCTGAGCCAGAGTGACCATCCTGAAGGTGCGCGGCCTTAGGAACTTGTTCAGGTCGTGTAGGTTGAGAATGGGGCACCAGCCCTCCATCCGTTTTGGGACCAGGAAGTACCTCAACACAAACTCTGGGTCTGGAGGAGGGTCCGCCACCTCGTTGATCACCTCCTTTTGGAGGAGCAGGGCAGTGTCGGCTCGATGAGCTGACAGAGAGGCTGTGGAACCTGTTGCCCCCCGTGGGGCGATGGCTCGATAGGGAGGGGACTGCTCGAACTCCAGAGGCAGACCCCTGGTGACCACTTCTAGCACCCAGCAGTCCGTGGTGATAGCGGACCAGGCGGAAAAGAAGTGGCGGAGCTGTCCCCCCACGGGGGGATCCCGGGGAGGAGTGACAAGGCTGGGGGTGACACCCCTCAACCAGTCACTGGGCAGGCTTGGAGGAAGGGCCAGCCGAGGGGTGTCCTGGACCCTTCCCTCCAGGCTTCCTACTGGAGGAAGTGGCAGACTTGGCCTTGGGGCGCCAAGTGTGAGCCTGCTGGCCCTGTTGCTGGTGCTGCTGGGCCAGATGTGCTGTAGGGGCAGAAGGGCAAAAGGGCTTGCACTGCTGCTGGCGGCCTTTGTCCTTCTGGGCAGACGTGACCGAGTCCAAGGTGGCATTGGACTTCTCGATCCTCTGGCGATGGCCTTTCACCCCTGGCCCGAACAAGTCAGTGCCCAGGAAGGGAACGCCTGCCAGCTTGTGCTGGGTGTCCGCCGTGATGGTGAGGATCCGCAGCCAAGCTCTGCGGCGCATGGCTACTGCAGCTGCTACTGACCGGGCACAAGAGTCACCGATGTCCAAAGAAGTTTGGAGCTGCTGTTTAGCCACCATCCTTCCCTGATCCTGCACCTGCTTGACCGTCGTCTGAAGGTCAGCCGGGAGATGGAGAATCACCTCATCCAGGGAACCCATAAGGGCGTGTGAAAAATGTGCCATCAGTACAGCCGAGCTAGCCTGTCGAAGTCCTAGGAAGGAAGCAGTGTAAAGCTTCCGTCTCAAATAATCCAGCTTTTTGGATTCTTTATCGGGCGGTTTGTCCACGTCCCTAGCGTTCCCGGAATGCCAGAAAACACTGTTGGTCACCAGCCTCTCCACAGAGGGGAGGTCTGAGAAACTGGAGAGTGAACCGGTGGGGATCGCATACTTGCGAGCCATCCTGGCCAAAGGCGCGGGACAAGATGCAGGCCGCTGCCACAATTCCAGGGCCTTGCAAACAATGACTTTGGCCACCGGGAAGGCCTCCGTAGGAGAATCTCCTCGGTCCAGTATCTCAGTGAGGGGTACCTGGCCTGTTTCTGAATTGGTTCGAGCTGCATCCCAGTGGACTCTGAGATGACTTAAAGTATTCCCAAGAACGAGGATGGGCTCTCGTCCACGGACTGAACCCCTGCAGATTCCAGGTCAATGGGCCTGGAGTACAGGGAGGAGTCGTCAGACTCCAAGGAGTCTGCAAACAGCTGCCGAGCGCCTGAGCCACCCTCCACCTGCCGAGGCCGATCAGGAGTGAGGGTGACCGATAACCTGTGGGGCAAGCCCTGACCTGACCAAGAATCCTTGGTCAGGGCCCAAGTCTTTGGTTGAAGAGGCGGTGGTTCCACCACAATGGGCGGAGCAGCCAGTTTCGGCCGAACATCTGGCGCCGGGGTCGGCTCCTCGACAATTACGAGGGGTTGCTTCGGTCGCTCCGGTGACAGCCACTTATTGGCCGGAGAAGGCGATGGAGTCGGCTGTTACCAGTCAACAAGAGTTGCTGCCACATCATGTCCTCATAGCACCGGCGTAACTTACGTTGGAGCCTATCCTCTGAAGAAGACCAGCGGCGATGCCACTTTCCATGGTGTCAAGACCGTGACTGCCGATGTCGGTGGGATATACCTGACATGGAAGAGAACCGAGACCAAGACCTTCAGGGTCGCCAAGGGTGGGTCAAAGAGGGGGCGGGGGAAACCCGCTCATCCCTCGGTTCAGGGTCCTTGACCGGGGACTTTGGCACAGGAGGCACGGGCAAGTCCTCGGTTAGCACTGGGGAAACCGGTGAAGAAGGGTTGTCGGCTTCTCCAGTCGACAAACCGTCCAACGGGTTGAGAAAAATCTCGACTGCGTCAACGGCTGTCTCAGCCGGCTGACCTGACGGGGACACCGTGAAGCCAGTGGCCTTAGCCGCAACCTCGACCAAAGTCGAGAGTCGACGGTCCGGTGAAGGGGATCTCTCCCGCTCCTACGAACATCGACGGTGGAACTTATCTTTTGTTCTTTCTTGGACCTACTGGTATGTCCGATGGCCTTCTCCTGGTGGAGAGGGACTGGCAAACTCATAGCAGCAGCAGAGTGGGAGGAGGGCTGAGAGGCGGGATAGCATGTGGCCAAGGGTAAGATGAGCGGCCTGGGTTGCCTCCTCCTCGAGGGTGATCAAATGCTCCAGCTGCTCCATTGGCACCCACAGCCGCAGACACCACCAAAGGGCCTCCTTCACTTCACGGTGGGCCCGTTCCCAGGGTGCCTAGCTGAAGTCGGGCAGCGTGGTCCTCTAAAACTGAGGCCATGAAGGACATGCACAGATCGCAGGTCTGTGGATCGTGGTCAAGACCCAGGCAGTAAACGCACATGGAGTGCGGATCGGTCCGGGACATCATCTGCCCGCAGGGGCACCGATGGAAGCCGGGAGTGGATTTGTCCATCACAACCATGAGGGAAGATGAAGACTGTAGTCTAGTAAACTTTAAAATTATTTTCAGAAAACCCGAAGAGTTTGGATCCAGGCCTAAAACGCAGAGCGCTAAGGAGGGAACCTGAGCTTCCAAGCGGTAAGGAAGATCTGGCATCATGGGGTGGAGCCGAGGGTTTTACCACTTGGTTGGGTGGGAGGAGCCAGCTTGAAGACCTTCCGGCAAGATTTAAAGTGGCAAGGAACCTGCCACAAAGTGCGGATTGAACATATCCACGTCTCTAGAATCAGCATTTATATAACGCTTTTCATAAGCAGTGTATCCCAAAGCGCTTTTACAAGCAATGCTAGACTGGTAGTGAAGTGACTGAATGTGCAGTGGCAGTCATATCACACGTCAACACCCACACACAGCCTGGATAATTGCATGAACCAGTTTATGGGAAGGGGAATGTTGTCCAGGACACTGGGAATGTCCCCTGCTCTTTGTGAAGAGTGCCCTGGGTTCTTTTACTTCCACCTGGACACCCACCAGGACAACACCAGGATAGGTAGAAGGGACCTAGGTTTAATGTCTCATCCGAAGGACAGCACACCCCAGCAGTACAGCACCCCCCTAATACTGCACTTGGATGCCAGCGTGCTATTGAACCTGTTCCACCTCGTCAGAAGAACAAAGGGTTTTCTTCAGATACTTCTGGTTTTCAAATGGACAGGAGATCTGCAACCTGTTTTTGGATCCGAGAGGTCTAAAGTTCTGTCTAGAATACAAAATGTTTAGCTTGGTCTCCCAATAAGCTCTAATTCCCTTGTTACAAATGGGGGACTGGTTCTGTTTCCTACCTATGAAGGGCACATACCTTCATATCAAGATCGGGGAAGCTCATAAGCAATATCTCCACTTTTTTATTTTTGTACACCTATCTGCCTTCTCTTCCCCTTCCCCCAGGACGCATCTGGAAACTAGCTGCATTCAGCTCAGTATGTCTTTCCTGGTGAAACTTTAGAAATAAATAAAGTTATGCTGGAAGGGGAGCATTACCAGTTCAGAATATTGCCCTTTGGCTTGTCTTCTGTGCCACAGATCTTTACCAAATGCTTGACAGTTGCGGCAGCAGCCCTTTGCAAGGAAGGCCTCTGTCTTCCCGTATCTGGCTCTTAAAAGCCAGCTCCAGGAAAAATCTGCTGCACACTCTGTCTCAGACATGGCAGTTGTTCAACAACTTAGGAATTACAGTGAATGTACTAAAGTCTGTCTTGACTCCTTGCCAGAAACTGCATTAAGTAGGTGCAGTCTTGGATACAGAAAAAGACTCTGCTTTCGTACCCTTCTGCAGGGCGGAAAATCTGCTGGCTCAAGCGAGATAGTTCTATAAGTCAAGTCCCAGCCAGAATGTGTCTGCATCTTCTGGGACCTATGGCATCGGCCATTGTTTCTGTGTCACTGGCCCACATGCACATGAGGATCCCTCAGTGGACATTAAGAGTCCACTTGAGTCATTCGATGGACGAGCTGGACAAAATGGTACTTGTCACAACCCCATTTTGCAGAGCACTGACATGGTGGATGGACCACAACAACCTGTTAGAGGGTGTTCCATTCCTTATTCCAACTCTGAAATAGAGCATCACAGATGTCTCAGGATCTGGAGTGGGGTTGGGGGTGCACTGGGCCTATCAGACACAAGGTTCATGGACCCAGGTAGTAGCCAAGTTTCACATAAACGCCCTGGAGATGAGGGCTAGATTGTACAGCCTTCAGGCATTTCAGGAGCATCTGACTCCAGGGCCTCTGTTAATACAGATGGACAACGTCAGTGTGATGCATTATATCAACAAACAAGGCACTCATTCCTATCCATTGTGCAGGGAAGCAATGAGAGTATGGTAGTGAGTGCTAGAACACGGCATAGACATGTCTGCTGTGCATTTCCCAGGTGTCTAAAACATCTTGGCAAACAAGCTAAGCAGGTAGCGGTCCAAGATTCAGAAATGAGAACTGCTGATCTCAGTAGTAGACAACATCTTCGCAAGATGGAGTCATCCAGAGTTGGACTTTGGACCTTTTTGCATCCTTGCATAATGCAAAGTGCCGGATTTCTGCTCGCTTGCTCCAGGGCCTGGAGTTTTCTTGCGAGACACGTTGTCCCTCTTTTGGAAAGGGAACTCTCTGTATGCAACCCCTCCAGTTCCACTAATACGGCAAGCACTGCTCAAAGTGAAGATGGAGGGTGCCACCCTCATTGCTTCTCTATGGCCTCGTCAGATGGAGTTTCCATTTCTGCAACAGCTGGTGGTAGAGCCCCTGACTGCTCTACCTTTGTGCATGGGGCCTGTTGTCACAGGACAAGGGATCGCTGGTCCATCCGGACCTGAAATCCCTGCATCTGCATGCATGACTCCTGAAGACATAGCCTTGGCATGTTTTGGTGGCTCACCTAAGGCTGATGATGAGCTGGTTGCAGTAGCACCCTATATGAGCGTGTATTATTGAGCGACATTATGAATGACTCAGTAATACCATTCCTGTAGAGGGCGACTGCTGCAATACAGCCCTGTATAGCAAGTGTAGCAGTGAACTACACTCACTGTGTCAGGATATAAGCAGGTGTAGTCCTGAACCCTGCTGAACTGAGCGTGTGGTGTAACAGCTAGAGCCACCACCTGCGGAACCAGTGGACCCGGGTTTGAGTTCAACAATGGAAAATAACATTTTTGTAAAAAAAAATATGTATTTTTTTTTTTTAGTCCGATCTCCCTGGAGGAGTTCATATACTTTTTTGTGGGTGTGGGGGACTTACCCCCTGCTAAAGAACAGAAGCAAAGGTTTGTGTCTGAGGACCATTGCTGTTTGTGGCAGTCTTCATTCTTTTTGGTTGCCCTTTTGGTTCGGGCGATGTTTGCGCCGCCCTTTGTATGCAGCGCTGTTGAGGACTTGCTCTTATCACATAATTCCACTGGTTGCAGCCAGAAAGCCTTCTACCAGACATAACTGTTCACTGAAGGGGGCTGCTTCCACACATTTGAAATATTTGCTGTCACTGTCAGACTCCGGTCTATAGTATTCCTCAGTAAAGGTGCATTTGGCTGCTATATCAGCGTCCCATGCCTCTATTGCTGGGCATACGGTTGCCCAATTGGAGGTCTCTCATACTTTTCAGAGACGTAATTTACAAATAAAACTTCCTATCTGTTATCCAGTCTGCCTTGGGACCTGAACTGTGTCCTACAGAAACTGACATTTTTACAATATTTTTATATACATTTTGTTTTTTTTCATTCAAAATGCAATAAAATATACATCAGAAAAACAGGCCAAGAGTCAAAAAATTACCTACTGTAAACGAGACTTGCATCTCATAGAACTCATCCTGCATACATAAACTTGAAAATAGACAATTGTCTTGTAAACAGGTTGCTTTTAAAAGTTATAAATACCTATTCTTTAAAACAAGCTTCCTTTTGAAACTTTACCTTGGGGCAAGTACGTCATGTAAGCTATTAAAAGCCCTTGTGCTCAGTCTCATGTACCAGTGGTGACCTTGGTGCCAAATTCCATTACAAGACTTTCCTGCTCGCTGCAGCCAGCTTCTGGTGACATGGGGACTGACATCACTCTGCTAATGTCACATTCTTTGGCTGCTTCCTCAGCTGACTGCAAAGACAGTCCGCCACTGGCACTGAGTGGAGAATGCGATTGGTCAGCAGTGTGCAGTGCAGGCCAGCATTGTAAGATTGAGCTTCGTGTTCAATTCTGACCAAGGTCTTTGTAGTTGAAAGGTAGGTTCACTGTACCAACCAAGCGTGAAACCACTAAAGCGTTATCATTTTCTTTTTTATGTATCTTCTTGGCTGGCCTTTGACACCCCCCCCCCCGGTACCAGCCACACCCCAACCTCACCTTCTCAGGGGACTCACCTTCTCCTCCAGCATTGCCCTTGTGGCTTACCCCACCCCCATGACAGGGCCTTAAAGAGAGTGAGGTCCTTTCGAAGCATTAATCCGATTGCCATGGAAGACCCCAGGTCATCAGCTGTTTGTTTTTAGTTAAGGTTATAATATATTGAGCATAACCTCATTCACAATGGTGACCTTTACAGATACATTATTATTTAGCTTTTGTTGACCAGGTAAGTAACTAGACAAGACAATTGCCTATTTTCAGGTACGACCCGGGAGAGTACAGGAATTACAGATTTAAGTACATAGGACAACATGATACAGATTACAGGTCAGGTAAGGTATATCTTATACAGTATATACACAACAGAACAACACATGTAGAAACTAAGAGCATTACAATAAGTACAAATTGAGATGCAGCAGATACAACACTATATACAACTTAAGGCCCCAGGAAGTGGAGCCTCGGTTAGAGCAACACCCTGAAACATGGGTTATGGTATATTAAATACCCAGCAAACAACCAATACTTGTCAGAACACATCCAAGAGAAAGGAGTGCAGTGAAGGATCAGGCGAGATCACAGGGGTTTGGGACAACAACATGCCGAGGAGAGTTTGAGATGGTTCCATAGGGAGGATCAAAGGTGCACATGTGAGTAGGAGGACCGAACCTGAGCAAGAAATGAGTTCCACAGCCTGAGAGCACATGCAGCAGAATCTCTATGCCCCATTAGAGTCTGGGTAGCAGGGATCTTAAGGATGGCGGAACCCAGAGACTTGAGGGAATAGGATGAGGAGGCAGCCGGGACAAGGAATTTTGCCAGCCCAGGAGGGGTGCCAGTACCAAGGACCTAGCCTGTGAAACACCCTAGGATGAAGTCTATACTATTTGATGGGGAGAGCCAATTCAGCTTGCTATATAGGTCACAGTGATGGGTGAGATGAGGGGCAGCCAGAGCAAAATGGCAGACATTATTGTAGGAAGTAGACCACTTAGAAAGGTGAGCTTTGGAGGAGCAAGCAAACAAAAGGAGCCCGTGGCAAAGCGAGGGGAGGAACACACCTCTGGCAAGAGCAAGATGGGCAGAAGGAGTAAGGTTGCTCTTAGCTCTGTAGGCCAGACACAGTCTGCAGTTGACAGTCTTACATACATTCTGAATATGGCGGCCAAGGTCAAGCTGCGGGTCAAGTGTCACCCCAAGGTATTTAAAGTTGTCAGTAACAAGGATCAGAACACCATCGGTACCAGTAACGCATAAAGGAGCAGGAGAGGCCTTAATCTTGGCCTGGGAACCAAAGAGCATGACCTGGGTTTTGTTAAGGTTAAGAACCAACTTATGGGATGAAATCCAGGACTGAATGTTCCCAAGGTCCTCACTCAGGTGGCGATTAATGACCCCTATATCTGGAGAATGAGTAAGGATGACCAGGTCATCCGCATAAAGGATGGGCCTACAATGGACAGAGGCGGAGGGGAGATTGTTAACAAAAATGGAGAAGAGCAGGGGCCCCAAGACAGAGCCTTGGGGGACACCCATGGTTACAGAAGTAGAGCCCGAGGGCTCCTTGCCATGTTTGATAAGCTGCTTTCTGCCATGTAGATAGTTGGAGAACCAACGGAGCACACCAGGTGATAGACCATAGGACCTAAGCTGAGTGCGGAGCATGGCATGATCAACAAGATCAAAGGTCTTGGAGAGATCTATAAAGATAGCCCCAGAAAGTTCGCCCTGGTCCAGGATGAGACTGTGACAAGAGCAGAGGATGTGCTGTGCCCTTTCCAAAAGCCATGCTGCACAGGTGACAGGTCATGTGACTGAAAATACCCAGAGAGTTGCCCTGCCACAACTTTCTCAAGGAGTTTGCTGACCACTGACAGAATGGCTATCAGACGGTAGTTTTCAATCAGTTTGTGGTTCCCCTGTTTAAGGATAGGGACCACCCTGGCGACCTTCCATATGTCCGGGATAGCCCCTGATGACAGGGACAGATTGAAAATATGGGCCACTGGGGAGGCAATACGAGAGGCACCAAGACAGAGAAGCTTCGGTTTCAAACCATCATGGCCAGCACTGGAGAAGGGGGAGAGGCCAGAGAGCAATCTCGGCACCTCTTGCACCATCATAGGCTTAAAATGAAAGAGCGGGAGGGTAGTGGAGGGGCAGGGATCTATTCACAGTTATCCCCTCCACTAGGGGGGAATGACGAGGTGAAAGCAGACAGGTCAGAGAAATACGGGTTAAATGCATTTGCGATGGTTAGCGAGTTGTTGCAGCTAGCACCATCAATAAGCATATCAGAGGCCTCACCACTCGAGGAACCACTAACTATGTTCTTAATGTTCCTCCAGAACCACCTGGGGTCCCTAGCTGAGCTCAGCAGCACACTATTGCAAAACTCACTTTTGGCAGCCCTTATTGCTTTCTTGCACTCATTTCTGATTCTCCTGTACTGCTGAAATACAGCCTGATCCAACGTGGCCTTGAAATTTGCCCAACACTTGTCTCTAGACTTCATAAGGGCTAGGAGGCTCCCATGTAACCACTTTGTAGCAGACTCCCTGACCCTCCATCTGATGAGGAGGGCATGCTTATCCTGCAGAGCCCTGATGGTGCTGAGGAAGTGACTGACAGCAGATGAGAAGTCCTGGGCATTCCATACAGCAGACCAGTCAGTGTGCTGGAGATCGTCTTGGAAGGAGCCAAGATCAAACCTGGAGAAATCCCTGACCTGTATGAACTTATGCGGAATTTTCAGGGAGGGGATCTTCCACACAAGTTCACCAAGAGTAAGCCTAACACCACCAGGAACAGATCACTAAGGTCTGGTCAACTAGACTCCTTCAGGCACTACCTAAAAGGGATTGACTGGTCCCCACTGGATAGAGTCAAGGACGGAAACCAAGCACTGGATTACTTCTGCAGTATTTTTACTAAAGCCTGTGACATCTTTGCTCCTTACAAAACAAAGAAAGCCAGAGGAATCCCCAACCCCTGGCTGTCCAGCCCTCTAATTGAATGCATGCGACTCAGAGATCACCTGTGGCATAGGGCCAAAGCCACCGGGAATCTAGCTGACTCCCAAGCATATAAGGCAGCTAGAAATACCTGCACAACACTCATACATCTGGCGAAAGCAGCTTACTACAATGACCTCCTAGGAAAGACCTGGGGTAGAGGGAGGGAGTTCTGGGACTCTGTAAAATCTCTCATGGGTACAGCCTCAAGGGCCCCACTGGACCTTATAGTTACCACCTCTGGTACATTGCAAGACCCAAAGGAAATCGCTGATGCGTTTAATGTTGCATTCACGGACCTCAGCAATGTGTTGCCCCCTGAATACCTGAATCACACCCTTGCAGGCCAGCAGCACAACCTCAACACTCCATCACCACAGGATAATGTTACCCCACCATTCTACTTCAGGCAAATCTCCACAGGTGAGACTGTCAAATATATCAAACGGGTCCTTGGTAAGACCAGGATGGGAAGTGACACGATCGATATGAAGATGGTAGCACTCACATTAAACGAACTTGTGGCACCACTCACCAAAGTATTCAATGCCTCTCTAAGATCTGGCATCTTCCCTGACAGGTGGAAAGAGGCTCTAGTCACACCTGTTTTTAAATCAGGAGACAGAGCTAATTTAGCAAACTTCCGGCCCATCTCGATTTTACCCCCCCCCTCCAAAGCACTTGAAAGGGTGGTCTCAGAACAACTAACTGAGTACCTAGAAAAGCATAGCCTTCTCTGCTTGCAACAACATGGATTCCAACAAAACCACTCCACTGTCACCGCACTAGTAGAGTACACCACTCAGCTTTATGGGGCCCTGGATAAAGGGATGGCGGTGGGGTCTATCTTCATAGACCTCACCAAGGCCTTTGACATAGTCAGTCACCAACTGCTACTGAAATGTCTCCTCTCTACAGGATTGTCAATGGAATCTGTGGCCTGGTTCCATAGCTACCAAACTCATAGATCTCAACGGGTCCAGATTGGCAATATAATCTCTGAGCCCAGGGAAGTAAACCTAGGGGTCCCGCAAGGTTCTATCCTCGGTCCTTTCTTATTCAGCCTCTTCATAAATGACATGCCTTCTACCTGTCCTGCACACTCCGTACTCTATGCACAAGATGCTGTTATCTCCGTCCCAGGGAAAGACCTGGGATCAATTAGCTCTGAACTTCAGCACAATTTTCATGCATTGGAATCCTGGTTCACCCGAAATAAACTGCTACTCAACTACAAAAAGACAGAGAGCATGCTCTTCAGCACCCCACAGAGCAGGATTCGAGGGTCCTCACTGCATACACTTAGTAGTGAAGGAGAAGTACTAGACCAAGTCAATACATTCAAGTACTTAGGGATTCACTTGATGACACCCTCACCTTCACTGCACATGCTGAGCAACTGGTAAAGTCCACCAATATGAAGCTTGGCATCCTGTACAGACATCGCACCTCATGACACCGGCTGCCCTGAAACTTGTTACGTGCAGTTCAGTTTTCTCATTTGTGGATTATGGTCTTGTCATATATGGGGCAGGCACAGACACAGCGCTTAAAAGGGTCAAAACCATCTTCAACAAGGCTTGCCGCCTGGTCCTGGGAGTACACAAAATGACTCACTCTTGTGACCTATACAAGGAAACTGGCTGGCTCCCACTCCACCACAGACTCCAATACCAGGCCTGCCTCCTTGCGAAAAAGTCCGTGATGGGGTCCATGCCTACGGCTACTTCAGCCCTCTTTGAGCCTGCACAACCATCTAAATGCACAAGGAGTGCCTCCAGGACTGTTCTAACTGTTCCCTTCAAATGAACCACCTTTGGCCAAAGATCCCTCTCCTACTGTGGGCCTAGATGGTTTAATGATCTGCCTGCAGACCTTGCCAACTCCCCCAGACTTGGCTACTTTAAAAATGGGCTTCGATCTCTTCTTGCCAGCAAATCTGACTGCCAGTGTTTCTGTTAACCCATGGCCTCTGGAGGCGGTTCTCACACCACAAACGCTACCCTCTCTCACTCCCACCCTCCTGTTCCACAACTGCCCACTTCCCTCTCCCACCTCTCACCACCTACTACCTCCCCTTGACAAAGCCTCACCTTGGCTGCTAAAACATGCATTTCTGCAGACTGGGAGCACCCCGTCTGAACTGTAACATGATTGTTAAACACTGTACTGCACTTAATTGGTGCTGCGTTAATATGTTTCTCTGGAAGTGTGGTCCTGTTTCTCCTTACTTCTTGTACCCTGCTTAATGTTGTAACTGTACACTAATACCACTTGTTAGTTGATGTCTTTCTGTTCTGCAGTGTTTCATCACCTGTAAATGTCTTGTATTCCTTGTTGACTTGGAGCCTTTGTAAACGAGCCCCCGGCTCAAAGGTATTAATCCGAATTTGAAATAAAAAATAAATAAATGGGAGAGTGGTAAGAGATGGAGTCGGGAAGGATGCCAGACGAGTTGATCCTCTCAGGTCTGTTTGTCAGAACCCAATCCAGAAGAGAGCTCACACCACCACTGGGAGAGCACCTGGTAGGATCCTTGATGAGCTGTGACAGGGAGAGACCAGCAAGTAGCGGCTCAAATGCTTTAGTGTTACTACCAAGCCAGTTTAGGTTAAGATCACCCAGAAACATTAACTCATTATGCCGGGGCACAGAACCAACAGTATCAAGGAGGACGGACAACCCCTCTAGGCCCCCCCATAGGAGGATTGTAGGTAAATATAATATGTAGCTTTTTGGTCATCCCAAGCAACAGTACCGTATGTAGTAACTCACAGGGGGACTGCAATGGCAAATTAGCAATAAATTTCAAATAGCAGCTGCTGCTGCTTCTGCTGCTGCTCAGCCCCCCATCAGGATTCGCCCCCAAATATTGTCCCGATTCGTCGGAGGAGGTCCATCCGGCTTTCAAATGATTGCCGGCACCTCAACTCCGAGGTGCTCCATATTTGTTCGTTGCGGGGGAGTGACTAGCGAGAGCAGCCCGCTCCTCCCCTGAAGAGATCTGAGGAAGCCCAAACGATACGTTGGAAGTCCTAGCTCAAGCCCAGCCTTTTAAACCAGGCTGCCTGAACGTCACAACAGCTGTGGTCCAATTGGGCGCTGCTGCATTATTTGAAATTCGGTGAGTTTGGCACCAAAAGGATTGCTGGGGCTCCAGTTTTCGTCAATGAACCAGCGAAAATTAAAAGTTTAAATAGCAGCTGCTTCTTCTTCTTCTTCTTCTGCTGCTGCTGATCAGCCCCCCATCAGGATTCGCCCCCAAATATTGTCCCGATTCGTCGAGGGAGGTCCGCCCGGCTTTCAAATGATTGCCAGCCAACCTCATGTGTCTCCGTGATTTGTTCATCATGGGAGTGACTAGCGGGAGCCGCACGCTCCTCCCCTGAAGAGCGCCGAGGAAGCCCAAACGATACATTGCGCAAAAATATAAACAACATATTCAGTTACAAATGTAAAAAACAAAACAACATAAACAAGTACAAGTCTTTTGAGAAGATATTAGACAATGTTTCAAGACTGTGACTAATGGGGGTTTAGTATGTAACTTTCTAAAGTCAGGTGGGAGTTTATTCCAGTAAATGGGTATGAATTGACTACAAAAATGCATGCATCTTTTGGTTTTAGAACACGGTACCAGTAATTCCCATAGATGAGAATTTCTCATTGAAGAATCAATATTTCTAAAGAACAGCCTATTAAGAACAAGCCTCAGTCCACTCTTACAAGCAAAGTTGCTTTTATGTAGTTCACTTCTGTTAAGTAAGGAAATCCAACCTAGTTTCAAGCACAGTTCACAATAATGCACCTTCTTTGGACACTTCAGGATTAGCCTGACTAACCAATTGCATAAATGGGGCCTGTTTCCTCTCCTTCACCCACACCCTATCCCATCCTTCCTCCACCCTACCCTTGCTACTACCCTATAACTTATCTGCCTTCCTGAGGTCCCCATTAACCAATCCCAGCATCAGACTCTGCTTGCTGCTCCAGAGGGCATCGTCAGCTCCTGCACCGATTGCCCCACTGGAGTGCACTACTGAATGACACAGCCCATGTTTGTCTGCTGATGTTCCCCTCCTGGCAACGTGCCTCCCCCCACTTTGCTCAGACAGTTGATCAATGGGAGAATTTGTACCTGGCCTATAGAGTCCAAACAATGTTGGTTCTTATACAGTAACCTTACCTACTCTTGGGAATCAATTTATCAACATGTTCATTCCCTGAACTTGATTGTTCCAACCAAAAACCTAAGTATTTATAAAATTCGACAAACTCCAGAGCAGTTCCATTATTATCCGATATCAATAACTTCTCACATTTCTTCAATTTAGTAACCGATCCGAAAAGCATTGATTTAGTCTTGGTAGTATTAAGTTTCAATTTAGAGTTTGTAAAGAAAGCCTGGAATCCGTCGAAACTGCTCAGTGTATCCTGAATCTTGAGAACTGATAATCCGGAAACATACATTATTGTATCATCGGCATATAAATGGTACACAGAGTCCCCCACACTTGTACCCAAATCTTTTAAATAAATCAGAATAAGAGGGCTCAGGACAGCCCTGGGACACACCTCTAACTACAGGCAGCGGGGTGGACTCAACCCCATTTACCGCTGTGATTTGACATATACAGCTTAAAAAGAAACAAACCCAGTTTAGCACCTCCCTACTCAATCCTACCTCATAGAGCCTTTGTAATAACATTTGGTGGTCATCTGTCACAAAGGCCTTGGAGGGGGAGGGGGAGAGAGAGAGAGAGAGAGCGAGAGAGAGAGAGACTAAAATAGCCCTAGGTGTGGGGTCTGCGGGTTCAGCAGGGCCATCGTTCAGTGCGGCTGTGTTCTTCCTTCAGTTTTCATCCCAGTCTGCTGAGGACATCTGTGTAGGGCATCATACCATGTGCATGTGTGGTTTCATCTGAGATGTCCTCCCTCCTTAGGAGTTCCCTCATACTCTATCCCCCACCCCGTGGTCACCCGGGGAACTGTGTAGCACAGAAACATAGAAGTTGGCAGTGAATAAAGGCAGCTCGGCCCACCCAGTCTGCCCATTTTTTCGCTTCCTTTGCTGTCACTGCAGGCCCTACTTGATCTCTAGCTCCCTCACCCCTTGCTTTTCTCTACAATTCCTGACAGGACTGGTCCTAGTACTGAGACCTATGGCACCCTATTGGTCACCCTCCCTTCCGCAGCGTGAACTCTGCTTACCATCACCCCCCCCAATCACCTATCCCATAACCAGTTTCTTACCCAGTATACTACCTTAGGACCCACCCTTAAGCTGCCCAGTTGCCTTGTGAGTCTCCTATGTAGAATGGTGTCAAAAGCCTTACTGAAATGTAAGTAGACCACATCCACCGCAGCAACCTGACCTGTTTCCCTGGGTCATCCAGTTAAATGAATCTATCAGATTTGTCTGACATGACCTCTCTCTGTGAATCTGTGCTGCTTCAGGTCTTGCAAACTGCTGGATTCAAGATACTCCACAATCCTTTCCGGTAGCAGTGACTCCGTGAACTTCCCAACCATCAATGCCAGGCTTTTGTGAAGCAGGACTATATCTGTCCTACTCCAGAACCACTTCTGTTTCCAGTGAGTTAGTAAGAGACTGTCAAAGGTGCAGCCAGTACCTCTCTGAGCTCCCTAAATACCCTTGAGTATACCCTGTCTAGCCCCATAGTTTTGTCCACTTTCAGATTTCCAAGTCCCCTTCAGAACGGACTCGTCTGTAGAATGACTTGTGCCTGCCTCTGCAGTGCCCTTGTTGCTTTTATGTGGCCCATCCACTTACCCTTCCTCTGTAAAGACTAAGCACAAGTATCTGTTAAGCATTTCTGCTCTTTTCCTGATCCTCCTCTGCACAGCACCTCCCCAAGTCTTCCTCTTTCACTGATGTACCTAAAAAATGTCTTGTTCCCCCTTCGTTATTGCTCTGAATGCTAGCAACCCTGTCTACCTCTATCAAAATATCTGTGCCCCCCGGTCTGTCTCTCTCCCTGGTGAAGATGGGAACAGAAGTGCTCCTTCAGTACCTCTGCTTTGCCTCCATTCTCCTCCATCCATCAATCTCCTTTCCTGATCCTAACAATCCCATCTTTCTCAGTATTATAGTGGAGAGAGAAAAAAAAAAGCAATTTTCCCCTTTTTAATTCTTTCAGCTAGCTACGGTTCCTTCTTAGCTTTAGCCCACTGGACTACCTTACCTGCTACGCTAGCCATCTTCAGATAATCCTCTCTGTGGGTCTTCCTGAATGTCTTGTAGGCTGACCTCTTATCCCTTACTGCCTTTGTAACCTCATTAATAAACCAGCTGGATGCTTTGGCCCTCGAGTTCTTCCCTTTGAGCCTAATGTACTCCCACTGTGGTAACCATGATTTCCTCCTTGATGATGAATCACCTTTGGTCCATCTCTTTATCCACTCAGATAAGTGACTCCTTAGCAGCCCACCCAGCTTTCTGAAGCCAACCTTTCTAAAATCCAGGATTTTAGTCTCAGTGGAGGCCTTTAATTTTTCAGCCACTTTCTCTGAGAACCATATTAAATCTCTCAAAAGATTGTGGAATTTCTTGAATCCCGTGGCTTACAAGATCCAAAGCAGCATGGATTCAGAAGGGGTAGGTCATGTTAAACAAATCTGATAGACTTCTTTGAGTGTTAAAGGAAGTAGAGCAGGGTGGAGTGGTAGATGTGGCCTATCTAGATTTAAGTAAGGCCTTCGACTCTGTTCTTCATAGGAGACTCGTAACAGAGCTGAGCAGCCTAGGGTGGATCCAGAGGTGGTAAACTGGGTAAGAAATTGGTTGGGGGATAGGAGACAGAGGGTGGTGGTAAACTGAGTTCACGCCAAGGTAGAGAGGGTGACCAGCGGGGTGCCACAAGGATTAGTACTGGGACCGGTCCTCTTTAATGTATTTAAGGACATTGCAGAGGGACTAGAAGGGAAGGTATGCCTTTTTGGAGACAACACTAAGCTCTACAATGGGGGAAGGCTGGGGGCCTGGAAACAATGAACAGGGATCTAAGAAAGCTTGATGAGTAAGAGTGCGGCAACTTAATTTCAGTGTGAAGAAGTGCAAAATCATGCACTGGGGTGCAGAAATCCAGGGGTGGAGTACAAAATGGGGGGAGTGGTACTGGAGACCACCAAACAGGAAGGGAACCTGGGGGGTAATCATATCTGATGGCTTAAAGGTGGCCAAACAGTGAGACAAGGCAGTGGGGAGAGCCAATGGGATGCTAGGGTGCATAGGGAGGGGTACCACCAGCAAAAAGAGGTAGGTGATACCACTGCATAAATCACTGGTGAGACCTCACCTAGAGTACTGTGTCCAGTTCTGAAGAAGACATCTCAGAAAGGACATAGACAGGGGTGGTCCAGAGGAGAGCAACTAAAATGGTGAAGGGTCTGCATCAAAAGCCCTATGAGGAGAGACTGAAGGACTTCAATATGTACACCCTGGTTGAAAGGAAAAAGAGAGGGTATATGATAGAGACTTACAAATACCTCATGAGTATAAATAAGGTTCAAGAAGGAAGTCTTATTCAGAGTGAAAGATGCTCAAGAATCAGGGGTCATGCCATGAAGCTGGGTGGGGGTAGACTCGGGAGATGTAAGGAAGTACTTCTTCATAGAAAGAGTGGTGGATACCTGGAACAGCCTCTCTGCAGAGGTGGTAGGGGCAAAAACTGTAATGGAATTCAAGAAGGCATGGGATAGGCATAAGGGAACCTGAGTGGCAGGGAAAAGCCAGAGATCAAGCAGGGTCTGTGGTGTTACAGTAGGTGGGGAAAATAGGCAGACTGGGTGGGCCAAGTGGTCCTTGTCTACTGTCAAACTATGTTTCTATGTTTTTGCTCACTTCCTTTGTGCAGAGGTTTGCTGCCTTCATGATGCCTTACCTTAGCCCACTGTTCCTCCACCCCACCCAGTTCGTCCCCCTGCTAGCTCATCTTAGGCATCCAGCCACTGTTTTAAAAAAATCTGCCCTCGAAGTCCAGGACCCTTGGTCTTGTATGGTTCACTTCTACCACCATCCTTACGTTGAACCACACTGTACAGTGATCACTGGTCCCCAGGTGGCCTCCCACCTTGAATTCTGAAATATTGTCCCCGTTAGTGAGCACCAGGTCCAGTATTGGCCCATCATGAGTGTGCTCCCTGACTAGTTGCCTGAGAAATGCCTCCTGCAGTGAGTCCAGGATCTCCCTGCTTCTAGCTGAAGCTGGGAGGCTGCAATCGACATCGGGCAGATTGAAGTCCCCCATCAGCAGCAGCTGCCCTTTTTCTGCCATTCTGCTAATGGCTTCCATCACTGCCTCATCTAATTTCTCCCCAAGCTGGAGGTCTGTAGATCATGCCATTGTGAATAATGACTCCGTTTCCAATTTCCAGGGTGATGCACAGTGCCTCGAACCCCTCTGTCTCCCCGGATTCCTTCTGTCTCCGTTGCTTCGATACTCTTACTTACATATAGCACATCCCCTCCTCCTCCTCTCCTTCCCACTATCTTTCCTGAACCGAGTATAGCCTGGTATAGCCATGCCCTAGTTGTGGTTTCCTGTGCACCGCAACTCAGTAAAGGCTAATATGCAGGTCTGCCCCCAAAATGATGGTGTCTCAGTCCGGAATACTGTTTCCTAGGCTTATTGCATGAGCACACACGGCCTTCTACCTTTTGTTACCTCTGCCTGCTACATTCCTCTTCTTACAGCTGGTGTTCTCACACCTCCCCTTTTTTTTTTTTTTTTTTTAAACCACTTTGCTTTTTTGTTTGTTTTGCCCCTAGGGATTTACTCTCTCGAGTCCTCCTTCTTCTTCTGGGTTTGAAGCCTTGGGGGCACGTAGTTTATGGCCCCCCCAAGCTTAAATGTTCATCTAAGTAGCATTTAAACTGTCCACCGAAGACTGCCATTCCCTTCCCAGATGGATGCAGGCCATCAGCCCTGTATAGGCCCTTATCCCTCTTGGTTGTTCTCCAGTCAAAAATACAGCTTACCCTCTCCTCTCTACGCCATTCCTTCAACCATGAGTTCAGCAAGACGGCCGCCAGCCCCCAGCCTTGCCACTCGTTCACCCCAGCAGAAAAGCAGCTGCCTTGCCCTGCGAGTTTCGGATCAGGCTTAGCCCCACCGAACACTATGTGTTCGGCTCCCCACCGCCCCCACCACCATCCTTGGTCGGCTCCTGAACTTATACCCTGTTCAAGTCAGGTGACAGGGCGAAATAACCTATCAGCCCACTTTTCCAGCTGCAGGTTATACAATTCCATCACTAGAGGCCGCTGTCGCACATTCCCTCTTGACATAGTTACTATGCATCTTCTATTAATCACAACATTGCTGACTAGCAGGCTCACTCTCCTTGCTCTGCAACCCCACCCTGTGGCTCCTCCACCTCATGACTTCACCAACTTCACTATCCCTTCATCTACCCCAGACATTTGTTGGCAGAGACACTCCTACGCTGCACACCAACATCAATTTGTCCTAATTTACCTTCTCTCTCATACTCCTGCAATTACACCCACTTTACTGATGGGTCAACACTGTACCTCTGCCCTACTCCAGCATACACCTCAGCCCCCCTCCACCCACGAAGATGTGACGTCGGCCCCCCCGCAACCTCCCTGCTTCCCAGCGTCATCTCTAGTCTACCAGTACCCACCCACAACAAAAAAATAAAACAGTCACCCTATCATTCTCAGCTTGGGTCCCACAAGCATTGCAGGCTCTCTCTACTAAGGCACACATTACTCCTACTCCTGCTATCCGGAAATATTCACCCCAACCCTGGACCCCCATCACAAACCCCCCCCAAACAAACCTCAGGGAAGACTGCTGTTGGCCTCAATTAATATTTGTAGTCTCCTAAAACACACGCTACTTCAAGGTTGGATTACCCAACATGCTCCTGACATTCTAGCCCTCTCAGAAACCTGGCTATCCAAAAATCCCCAACGATGCAGTCTCCTAAGTAACTATAACCTTTTTAGGGCAGATAGACCCGATAAGCGTGTGGCTGTGCAATATTCGTTAAATCTACACTCAGTGCCACAGTCGTGGACACCACCCCCCAGAATATGGGGTGCAGACACTTACAGTCAAAATTAGCCTGGGCACCAAAACTATCCACATCATCGCTTCCTATATCCCCCCGAGAAACCAGAAACTTGCGTTTGAATCAATCCTACACACTATCGCTCACCTCCCAAATGCTAACGAATCCATATTAATGGGCGACTTCAATATTGATTGGCTATCCCCATCCTCCTCCACCTAAAAAGGCGCAGCACAGACTATGGACCTCACCCAAATTGTTACCTCACCAACAAGGTGTGACACAAGAACCGGGACCTCCACACTATTGGACCTTATTTTTACAAACAGACCACGTAACATCACCCGGGCCTCAGTGCTCCCAGATATTATCAGTGACCACTCCCTGGTTATCTGCTGGTGGTCGGGTAAACTCCCCTTCAGCACCACCAACCACCACATGGCATCATAAGCTCAAAAAAGGAGGCCTTGACCGCCTCAAAGAATACCTTGTAAATAGCAACTGGCTACCCATATATAACGCACAGACAGTGGATACACGCCTACCCACTTTATAACTACGCTTAACAAAGCCTGATATATTTGCCCTCACAAAGCAGGTGGTGAAAACCAGGACTACCCCTGGATCACACCTTTCCTTATAAACCTTATGCAACATAGGGACAACCTTTGGCACAAGGCCATAGAACACACAGCGACTAGGGACAGACAACTATATAGGAGGCGTGTAATAATGCACCTGGGTAACTCAGAGGGCAAAAGCTGAATACTACCAGCATACCCTCTCCACCTCCTGGGAGACAGGAAAAATTCTGGAGCAACATTCAGGAAATCAGCGGCAAACCTCGCCCCCACCCCTACCCAACTCAATGTGAATGGGGACATTACTCAAGACCCAGCTAAAATCGCTGAAGCCCTCAACAACTCCTTCTCTGACCTCTCACATATCCTCCCCCCAAATTTCTTCCACCCTCCCAAAACCCCCCCACACCATGTCCAGAGAATATAGACCTCCCACCCCTGTTCCAGCTCCGAACCATTCCCGACAACCTGGCCAAACGCTATATCTCCAAAGCTATCGCTAACACTCGCTCAGCAATGACTCCCTGGACCTAAAACTGATTAGGCTTACCCTCGATGTCACACTACCCCATCTCACAAAAATTCTTAACCTCTCACTCTGCCTCGGCCAATTCCCCTCTAACCGGAAAAAAGCCTTGATCACTCCTATCTTAAAGAATGGCGACCCCACCTACACCGGTAATTATAGACCAATCTCAATACTCCCTCCTCTCTCCAAAGCGCTTGAAAAAATAGTCTCAGACCAGCTTACAGAGCACCTTACGAGACGCAACCTCCTAAGTAAGGAACAACATGGGTTCCATGCTGGCCACAGCACCATCACGGCCCTCACTGAACTAACCATGTTCATCCATGAGGCCCTGGACCAAGGATCTATTGCCAGGGCCATCTATGTAGACTTGAAGGCATTTGACACAGTCAATCACGATCTTCTCATCCAAGTCCTGCCACAACTAAATGTAGCCGCTGAGGTCTCGGCCTGGTTCAAGAACTATCTCTCGGGTCGCTCTCAGCAAGTAAGAATCAACTCCACCATCTCCAACCCCAAACCTGTGTGCTCGGGCGTTCCACAGGGGTCTATTCTGGGCCCACTGCTTTTTACACTCTTCCTTAACTCACTCCCCAAAGCTTGCAACGGTCATCTCCTACTTTATGCTGATGATGCTATTCTTCACTGGCAACACCCACAGCCAGACACCCTCCAGCTCTCCCTTCAGGGGTTTTTCAGGAAGCTGGAAAACTGGTTTACTGTACACCGCCTGATCATTAACTATTCCAAAACTAAGTCCATGACCTTTGCACATCGCCAAAGCCCACACAGCCAGATGACACTCCAAATCATAAACTTGGATGGTACCCATCTGGAACATGTTACTCATTTTAAATATCTAGGTGTCACCTTAGATACCTCCCTCTCCTACCACAGACATGTACACCTCCTCTCGTCAGCGATTAACTCCAGAATTGGTACTGTCTACAGGATCAAGAACAGCCTGCTTTCCCATGCCATGCAGATAGCTGTCACCTCCTCCATCCTCTCACTTCTCGATTACGGGATTGTTATCTACGGCACCGCTGACAACTCCACCCTAAGTAGCATAATCACAGCGCTTAATAAAGCTTGCCGCCTCGTTACTGGCTGTGACAGACTCACCCACACCTTCGACCTGTACACACAAACAGGTTGGCTTAATTTCCATCAAAGACTCAAATATCAAACCTGCATCTTAGCAAAAAAGATCCACCTCCAGCTTACTCCAGCCGGACTACTCCCCATCGTCAGCCCGGCCCCTCACAGGCGGACTACCAGACTGTCGGCTACCTCATCCTTCACGGATCCCCCATGTCAACGCCTCTTAGGGCAGAGATCCTTCCGCTTACTGCGTCCCCAAATGGCTCAACACCTCCCTACTCTCTCCCAGACCCACAGCATCGCACTTTTCAAAACAGGCCTTCAAACACACCTCCTTGAAAACTCTAAATGTGAATGCCAATAAGGCCTGCTCTCTCCCCCCCTCATCCCCTTAACTGACTCTGGGACTTCCTAGTCCCTACGTTCCACCCTCTGCATTTAGCTCTGTCTTAGGCCCACATGTATGCCTCCCATAAGCTTTTAAAATGCCTCTCAAGTGCCATGTCAATTCTGTAACCTGAAAAAATCAAAGTGTAAAAAAAAAAAAAAGTGTGTTTCTTTTAATGCTTTATATTGTCGTGAGTCTCTCCACCCCCTGTAACCACCGTGGAGCCAATGTATACAAAAACTGTCTGTACTGAAACCTATATATAATTGCTCGTTCCGTCTGTCTTCCTTGTACTTTGGTTCTCCCTCCACCCCCTATAAACGACGTGGAGCCTTTGCAAAAGAGTCTATGACTCAAAGGATTGTAATTCCGATTATACTATAAAATAAATAAAAAGTAAATAAATAAGACAACCGGAAAGACAGTTACCTTCAACATGAGAAAGGCCGGTGGGATGTTGGGGCTTATTGGAAGGGGAATCACAAGCCAAAGGAGGGAGGTAATAGTTCCACTGTACAAGACCCTGGTGAGACCTCACTTTGAATACTGTATACAGTTCTGGAGACCACACCTTTGCAAGGACATTGACAAAATAGAGACGGTGCAGAGGAGGGTGAAGGGATTACATTACAAGCCTTACAAGGAGGGAGTGAGGGACCTCAATTTGTACACACTGGAACAAAGGAGGGAGAGAGGTGACATGATAGAAACATTCAAGTAACTTAAGGGCATTAACAAGGTGGAAGGGGACAACATATTCCAGATTAATAGTAGTGCCAGGACAAGAGGACACGACATGAAACTGAGGGGGCCGCATAAGGGAAAATGTCAAAGTTTTTTTTTTTTTTTTTTTTTTACAGAAAGGGTGGTGGATGCATGGAATAGCCTGCCCCAGGAGGTGGTGGCAGCCCATACCATGGCGGGCTTCAAACATGCATGGGACAGAACCAAAGAAATAATAGAGATAAGAAAAAAAAGCTAAAGCCAGTGACCAGATAGGGACACTGGACACTTCGTTAGGCAGCTTAAACAGGCAGACTGGATGGGCCTTGCAGTCCTTATCTGCCGACAGTATTTATGTATTTAGATCCAACAAAGGGGCTCTGTTTATATTCCCTTAGGTACTATGGCCAGAACAGTTGTTCTGAAGAAAATATCTGAAGCGTTTATTTTTTTTTTTTCCAACCTCGAACTTCAAATGCTCATATGCGTGTAGCATTAGGTAACTATTTTGACATCTCTACTGTTAAAACTAACTTAGATCAGAGCTCTGTTATACCAGATCTTACTTCAAGTGAGGCTCTTGCAGTAGGCTATTACCATTAGGACTATGCCACAGGCAGTACCCAGCTAGGGCAGCCCCTGACGTTGGCTCTACCCTGTTGGCTGTAGTACAAAGGGGGGCGGCCCCAGCTCCACCTCAGTTCTTCTCCTGCCACAGACCTGCTCTCAGCGGTTGCCCTTGGCTCATTGTTCAGCAGTTTAGTGACCTTTTTTCATTTTTTCTCAAATTAGTCCTTCTAGGTAGAGTGTCTCATTCTATGTCTTCTTGACCATTGTCAGTGTCCTCATCGGGACTGAAGAAAACTAAGTGTTCCTGTGGCCACCAGATTCCTGCCAACGACTCCCACGAGGCTTGCATGTTCTGCCTTGGACCTGACCACGACACCCAGGCTTGCAGAATCTGCAGAGGCTTTACCAGCAGGACAAGGATTCGACACCTGAAGGCACTTAAAGCAGGGGTCAACCTTAACTTTTTTTGCACTAGCCAGCAGGGCAAGTTGATTTAAAATTGCACTAGCTCGCAGATGATTATGGTAAATTTTGATCACTCATGCGGGAAACAATGAAAGCAAAGCCAAGAAATACTCTGATTATTGCACATTTATCCTGCTCCCACATTGCTTCCAGTTCCCTAGCAGAAAATAGACTGCAACGTCATTACAGTGAGCCCCCCACCATTGTTTTGTACCACAGCCTCCTCTGTTCCTCTTTCTGCCCCCCCACACCAAACAGAGAGGATATCACAACAGCAAATGTTCAATCAAGCAGTCCTAGCTCTGCGCACACAGTAGCTGACATCATCATGCACCTCATGCATTTTATCAAGGTTTATTTTTGTAGCATACATGATCCAAAGCTTCGTTAGCGGCTTGGAGCAGACACCATGCCCTAGTGCGCATGCGCGGGATTTCGGTTCCACTTTTCAACTGTGTTTTTTAGTTATAGCACTGCTCGGTTTCTGTTAGGAAAAGCATAGATAAATTGCGGCTTAAGAAATACACAACTGAAGTGTTTAGTTTATGGGGCATGCATAAAATTACCCTCGCTGACTGCGCTCGTTACAAAATGCGCAGTCAGGGTGGATGTGCTCGAGGTCGGGCTTACTTCACCGACCGCTTGGATATAAAATAATGCAAAATAAAAGGTAACGAGTAAACATTGTTACTTTTGGCACATGCAGGGGTTTTTACTTTAGTAATTTGTTTAGCATGTGCCTCGGGGAAAACTGACTAGAAATGTGCAAAAACGTTGGGACAAAGCTGATAGTGCCCCTTTAACAGTGGAGTGATAATAACTCACATTGAGTCTTTTGTGGGATCAGTCTCTTGAACTGCCAGATAATTGCAGCTGTTAATCACATCTGGAACACAGAGAGATTAGCACGAAGACTACAGAATGCTAAAGTAGAGGCATTTTTAACTTCATTAACAGCCATGAAAATTTGTCAAGGCGGGCTAGTAGAGAGTTAGCTGCACTAGCCCTGGTCAATTTGGGCTAGTAAAACAATGTTAAGATCGACCCCTGACTTAAAGCCCACCTTCTAGAGAAGCAAATCACTGTGCTGCAGAGTTTTCCAGGGGAGAAATCTAAACACAAGGACAAGTCACGCCATAAGTCCTGCGACAAGGACCAGAGCTGGTCCCATCTGCCCTCTTGCTCCCCCATAAGGTGGCTTCCTCGTTGGGCTCTGGCAGGTAGGATTGTTCCCGCCACTCAAGACACTCCCAGAACCGGGGTAGGCCTTCTGGCCACACTAAAACCCCGGTAGAAGGTAAGCAAGGCTCAGCTGCCCAGCTGGTGCTGCCTGCTAAGGTGAAGGTCACGCCCCTGCACCCCCTTCTACCTCTGGCAACACTTCTTTGGTGCATGCCTCGGCCTTGCCAAAGAAAGTCTGTCTCGGCCCTACCCAGGGCTCCGAATAAGGCCCTTCAAAGGAGCGGGAGCCTTCAACAGAACCTTCCTCAGCTTTCTGCCCTTCCAAGCCTCCAGCAAAGCATGACCCAGCGCCGGTTAAGCCAGGTGGCCAGAAGCCGGCCTTGGGTACCGGTGCCAGTCGCTTTCCTGACCAGGCGTCACTGGAGACGATACGGTCGCCGGTGCAGAGAGCCTCTACCCCGGAGGACATCTCTGCGGGCACTTCTCCTCAAGATCTGCCTGACCTACCAGCCTCGCCCATTCCACTGGTGGAGCCAAGTCAAGCAAGACGTTGTTCCTCCTAAGCCAGACCTGACCCTGGTCCCCGATAACGCGGAGGATCAGACCACAAAGGGCAGTCCTTCCGCACCAGCAGACGGGCCTCGTATGATACTGCTTCTAGGGCGGCAGCTTCCGGCATTTGCCTTGGGTGCCATGCCTGGTTAAGGGTCTCTTGATTCTACCAGGATCTGCAGTCTGGAATCAAGGATCTCCCATTCCAAGGTTCCGTTCTGTTTGGGGGGGGGAGACTGAGAAGTTGATTTCTCATCTCCAGGAGTCTGGGAAGTCAGTTTGATCTGTCCGGAAACTTTACAAGGGGGACCAAAAGACCTTTTGTAAGCACTCCTTTCAGAAGTCCTCAGGACAGAACACCCATGGCCAGTTTTGGTAGAGAGGCAGTTTCTAGAGGAAAGCCACAACCCAGCCTGCTGGGGACGTCCCTTCTAGAGGCCCAAAGTCCGCCCAAACCTCTCTGCCTACTCCCAGATCTTCCTAATGATTCCCTGCTGACCCCCCTCCTCCGGCAGAGGCAGGATGGGAGGCAGTGGGGGCTCGCTTCTCCCTCCATTTGGAAGGGTGGAGCAAGATGACCTCAGGCATCATAAGGAGGGGACATATATTGGAGTTCACGCAAATCCCTCCAGAAAATCTGTCAAGGTCCTCACATTATCCTCCTTCCCCCATCCAGCTGATAGGAGAGATCCAGGCCCTCTTGCAGGAAAAGGGCGATAGAGCTGGTTCCACGGGGGCAACGGGGAAGAGGGTTTTACTCCCACTTCTTTCTGGTTCCAAAGAAAATGCATGACCATCGGCCCATCCTGGACCTCGGCTCTTTAAATTACTTTATAGAATACAAAAGGTTCAGGATGGTGACTCTCCCAGGTCTCATTCCTCTGTTGCACCAGGGGGATTGGCTCCGCTCCCTAGACATGCAAGCTGCTTACATGCACATAGGGGTCTTCCCTTCCCACCGGACGTTTCTGAGGTTCCACTTCCAGGGGAGGCATTATCAGTTTCGGATCCTACCATTCGGCCACTCCTCGAGTTTTCACCAAGTGCTTAGCAGTGGTAGTTGTGGCTGTCAGACGCAAAGGCCATTACGACTTCCCTTACCTGAATGATTGGCTCTTGGCAGCTCCTTCTTTGCACTCTCAGAGACACCTATACTCTCTTCCAAGAGTCAGGGATCACCCTGAATCTTTCAAAGTCATCCCCAGAGCCCAGCCAACAAGACTCTTTTATAGGGGTGGTTCTGGACACGGTCCAAGGCATGATCTTTCTCCCGCAGGACGGGTCGTCTGCAGGAAGAGGCTCGAAAGGTTTTCATGACCTCTCAAGTCCAGGCCAGGACTTTCCTCAGGATTCTGGGGCATATGGCAGCGGCCAGCCCTGTAGTTCCCTTGGCTCATCGCCACATGTGGGTCCCTCAGTGGATGCCCAGGGACCAAAGATCCGACAGTCTAGACCAACTGGTCCGGATCCTGGACCCAGTCAGGAGGACCCTTTCTTGGTGGCTGAACCCCTCCAATCTAGAAAAGGGGTTCCTTTCTGGCAGGAGCCACAGAGCTGAATCCTTACCACGGATGCCTCAGAGCTCAGTTGGGGGGGGGGGCCCATCTAGGAGACAGCCAGACCTAGAGCATTTGGTCTCCAGATGAGCGCAGGCTCCATATCAATGTCCTACAGATATGAGCGGTCCTCAACACCCTACGGGCTTTTCAAGAGGACCTAGCACCAGGCTCTCTTCAGATCCAGACAGACAACACGGACGTCGAGTTCTGCATCAACAAGCAGGGGGGTACGCACTCATAACCCCTGTGCAGGGAGGCGATGAGAGTCTGGTACTGGGTTCTGGAGCATCAGATCAGTCTAGCCGCGGTGCATGTTCCAGGCATCCAAAAGTCTTGGCCAAGGCCAATAGCCTAAGCCGGTCACGGTCCACGAGTGGGAGCTACCCCAGTCAGTAGCGGACCAGCTCTTTGACACATGGGGTCTTCCAGAGCTGGACCTCTGTGTCTCCACGCAATGCCAAACTGACAAATTTCTGCTCGCGAGAGCATGCGCCTGGTGTTTTCTGGCCAGACGCACTGTCCCTCTGTTGGACAGCGAGGTTTCTGTACGCCTTCCCTCCCGTCCTGCTAATCCAGAGGGTTCTCTTGAAGCTTCAGGCCAAGGGGGCATGCATGATTCTCGTCGCTCTGCTGTGGTCTCAGCAGATTTGGTTCCCACTACTTCAGCAGCTAGCAATGGGACCTCAGATTCAGCTGCCTCTGAGCTCACACTTGTTGTCACAAGATCATGGCACATTGGTCCATCCGGAGCTCAAGTCCCTGCACCTTCATGCATGGCTCCTGCAGACATAGTCAAAGCCAGGCATGGGGCCTCTCAGGAGGTGGCAGACATCCTTGTCTCTGCGAAAAAGCCCTCTACTAGGTCCAGTTATGCTATGAAGTGGAAGCATTTTTGCCTTTGGGCTTCTTTCCGTTACTTAGATCCACTTGCCTGTCCAGTGAACTCAGTTTTGCAGTATCTCCTCTCCTTATTGAGTCAAGGCTTGAGCTACTTCTCCATCAAAGTGGATTTGTCAGCAGTTTCAGCCTATCATATGCTAGTGGAGGGAAACACTTTGGCCCAGCTAGACATGTCCTGAACTTTTTTGAGGGGCATTTTGCACATGAAGCCTCCCATCAGAGATCCAATACCCCCTGGGATCTCCTTTTTGTGCTGGAGCTTTCCCTTCCCCCTTTTGAACCTGCCGCAGATTGTGAGTTACCTTTCCCTTATCTGTAAGGTATCTTTTTTTTAGTTGGTGTCACTTCTGCTTGGAGAGTTTCCAAGCTTCAGGCCCTGATGTGTAAGGAGCCTTATTTGTTTTTTCATAGGGACAGGGTTTCCCCAAGGCCAAATCCTAACTTCCTTCCAAAAGTGGTTTCAGAATCGACTCCGAATCAAGATGTCAACCTTTCAGTATACTATCCTGACCATTCTAACAGAGGGGAAGTGCTCCTGCACACTTTGGATGTCCACAGGGCGTTTAGGTATCATTTCAAGCGTACTGCTCCCCACCGCAGGTCGGAGCAGCTTTTTGTTGCCTTTGCACCTCGACACCTAGGCAAACCGGTGTTGATACAGACCATCTCTAGGTGGTTAGTACATTGTATAGTTTACTGTTACAGTAAGTACAACAAGCCCCTTCTGCGTACTGTCAGAAGTCATTCTACCAGGGGAGTGGCTACCACTTTTGCCTCTTTGAGGAACGTCTCAATTGGAGACATCTGTGCAGCGGCTACTTGGAGCTCAGTGCACATGTTCATTAGGCACTACAGTCTGGATATTGCTTCCGGGCGTAGGGCCGGATTCGGCCTAGCGGTCCTCCAGGGACTTCTTTCTTAGCGTGCCTGGTTTACAGCACTGGTGCTTTTCAGCTGCCTCCCTGGGTTGCTTTGTGTTCCTTTTTGCGGGACTGCTTAGGACTCAGTCCTAATGGTAATAACCAGCTGCAAGAGATCCCACTCGAAGTAAGACAGTACAGTTACATAAGCACTTACTGTAACAGTAGATCTTTGACATGAGCTCTTGCAGCAGGCACTGCCCTCCTTCGCCTTAGTGAGAGTTTTCAGCATCTTTTCGGTGTGCTTCTACCTGTCAAAACCTATTCACGGGTCTTCAGCAGGTGAACTGAGGTGGAGCTGGGGACCGCCCCCTTTTGTACCACGGCCAATGTTGGGGGGGGGGGCCCTGCTGGGTACTACTAGCTAAGAGTTTTCTGGTGGGTCCTAGTGCCTGCGGCATAGTCCTAATGGTAATAGCCTGCTGCAAGAACTCCTTTCGAAGATCTGTTATGGTAAGTTCTTATGTAACTGTACGTTACCTACCTCTAAAACTAATTACTGAGATTTCAAACAGCTTCAGCTGCAAATCTGGACTCAGGAAAAAAATGGTTACTCACCTGTAACAGTAGTTCTAGGAGTGGTATGTCCCTTTCCCTTTAAGGATCGCCGGAAGGTCTTCAAACCGGCTCCTCCCACCCACCCGGTTGATATAACCCTTGGCTCCGCCCCATGATGCCAGATCTTAACCCACTGGAAGGCAGGTGTGGTGCGTCCGCAGCCGTGGAGGTCGGGTGGGTCCATGAGGATGAATAACATATACCACTCCTAGAACTACTGTTACAGGTGAGTAACCTGTTTTTCTAGGATTGTGGATATGTTGTTCATCCACACTTTTTGGCAGACTCCTAGCATTTCTCCGGGAGGAGGGAGGCAAGGTGCACACCTCCTCAATACTTACTTGGGGACGTAAAATTGGAGAACTGAGGCCCCAAAACCAGCATCCCAGTGTGATTCAAGGTCGATGTGGTAATGGGTAATGAAGGTGTTTACTGACTTCCAGGTAGCAGCCTGGCAGATTTCCTGGATAGGAATATCCCTGGAAGCAGCCACCGATGCAGCGGTATGGCGGGTAGAATGAGCTCTTATCCCTCTGGGAGGCTCCATGCCTGCCAACTTGTAGCACAGACCTACGCAAGATGTAATCCACCTTACAATAGTAAGGTTTGCTGCAGGTCTACCAGAAGCGGCTTGAGCATAGGTGACAAACAGCTGGCGAACCTCTCCCTGAATTTCCACCATCCTCTCCTTATAACAGAGAGCACGTCTCAGGTCCAAAGTATGGAGCATGTACTTGGCCTCCGAGGTGTAATCAGGGCAGTATACTGGCAGAGTTAACACCTGGTTAAGGTGAAACTCTTGACACCACTTTTGGAAGGAATTTCGGGTTGGGGCGAAGGACAACCTTATCCCTGTGGAAGACCAGATAAAGGGAGTCCACCAAAAGCTCCTGGAGCTCCCCTGTCCTTCTGGCAGACATGATAGCCACCGGGAAGGCAGTCTTCTACAAGTGTGACAACGCACACTTGTGCATTGGTTCGGATGGCTTGCCCATGAGCTTTGCCAGTACCAGCAGTAGATCCCACGGAGGTGGAGATTCACGCACCGGAGGGGATATGTAATCCAGGCCTTTGAAAAGGCGCCCGGCCACTGTCTCCTGTGCCGTTGGCTGACCAGCCCGTGCCCAGTAAGCAGAGATGGCTGCCACGTGCATCCTAAGGATCGATGACCGAAGACCTCCTTTGGACAGAGACCAAAGGTAGTAGAGAATTTTAGCCACTGGACAGGACAGAGGGTCCAGGCCCTTGCCCCGACACCAAATGGAAAACCTTTTCCATTTGAAGGCATAACATTTCCTGGTTGATTCCTTTCTGGATGCCTCCACCACGGTGAGGACATCCTTGGAAAGACCCAAAGCCTGGAACTCTAGCCGCTCAGGTACCAGGCTGTGAGGTGCAGTGATTGAAGCTCCGGATGTTATACCTTCCCCTGATTGAGAGAGATCCGGTCCGGGCATGCTGGAAGCCGCTCCAGGGGCCTGCAGCTGAGGCTGAGGAGATCTGGATACCAGAACTGGCGCAACCAGTCTGGGGCTACCAGAATCACCTTCGCCTTGTCCCTCCTCACCTTGAAGAGCACCTTGTGGATCAAGGGAAATTGAGGGAAGGTGTAGAAGAGGCCTGGGGTCCACGGCCTCGAGAAGGCATCCCCCTGCAGTGAGTTCTGCTGAGGGGGTGGGCATGAAACAGCCTCAGCTTCATGTTGTCCTTGGAGGTAAACAGGTCCACCATCGGTTTGTCCCAGTAGGAGAACAGGCTGTAAGCTACCTCTGGTTGGAGAGACCACACCTGGGATGTCTTGCCTAAGCGGCTGAGAGCATCCGCCAGATGATTTGAGGCTCCTGCCACATGAATGGCTAGGAGATCTGCCTCCAGATGGCCGATGAGGGTTCAGATGTGGAGCACCTCCCTGCAAAGCAGACGGGAATGCGTGCCACCCTGTTTGTTGAGGTAGAACATGGTAGTGGTATTGTCTGTCTGGACTTGAACCACTTGACCCCGGAGCTGAGGAGCGAAAGCAGACATTGCCAGTCTGACTGCTCTGAGCTCCAACAGGTTGACGTGGTATCGGGACTCCTCAGGGGTCCAGAACCCGAGGGCCCTTTTGTCCCCCATGTGGGCTTCCCAGTCCACAAGAGAGGCATCGGTCGTGAGGACGGCCGTTGGCTTGGGGCGGACAAACGGAATCCCTTCCTGTAACCAGTTTTGGGGCGGTCCACCATTGGAGAGCGACCCACATCTTCTGGGTTACAGTGATCAGCTGGTCAAAATGACCGTGGTGTTGAGTCCTCTGGGCAGCCAGCTCCCATTGAAGGAGGCATATGTGCCCCCGGGCCCAACAGACCACGGAGGTGCACGCCGCCATGCAACCCAGAAGGCACAAAGTCCCAGGCAGGGTGCAATTGCCCAACCAGAAATGATTGGGCAAAGGAGGAGAGAACCTCTGCCCTGTCCGCCGAGAACCGAGCTGTAGCTTGATGAGAGTCAAGCTCCACCCCGATGAAGCACATCAGCTGGGAAGGCACGAGTTCTGACTTGGCCTCGTTGATCAGGAGGCAGAGTTGGGAGCAGGTCTGGAGGGCCAGGTCCCTGGACCTCTCCACCTCCTGCTGGGTGGGACCTGCTAAGAGCCAATCGTCGAGGTAGGGGTAAATTCTACCCCCGGACGCCTGAGATGGGCTGCCACCACTGTAATGCATTTGGTGAAGACCCGTGGGGCTGATGACAGGCCGAACCGCATGGTTTGGAACTCGTATAGGGTCCCTTTGGCTCTGAAGCAGAAGAACCGCCAATGAGACAAATGGATTGGGATGTGAAAGAATGCGTACTGCAGATCCAGTGAACAGAACCACGTTTCGCTCCAAGGATGGTATGATCTGGGACAGAGTCACCATCCGAAAGGTGCGTGACCCGAGATACTGATTCAGGTCGTGCAGATCTAGAATGGGGCGCCAGTCCTCCCATCTGCTTGGGCACCAGGAAGTACCTGGAGACAAAGTCTGGGTCTGCTGGAGAATCTGCCACCAGAGCTACTGCCTCTGAGGATGAGCTGAGCAATGTCATCTTGGAGAGCCGACTGAGTAAGGGCGAACATGCTTTCCTCCCGTGGCACTTAGGCTCGGCTTGGAGGGTACTGCTCGAATTCCAGAGGCAGACCCTGACTGACCACCTCCAAGACCCACCTGTCCGTGGTGACAATGGACCACGCATAAAGGAAGTGGTGGAGCCGGCCCCCATGGGAAGACCCAGAGCTGGTGTGACGGGAGAGGAGGTGGCAGCCCCTGCCCAATCACTGAGCAGGCTTGGAGGAGGAGGATGCAGAACCAGAACCTCGGCCTCCTTTATGGCCTGGGCTGGGGGCACCAAGCTTAGGCCTGCTGCTGCTGCCCTCCTTGGAAGGAGGGTTGCTGGGCCGCAGGGGAAGAATGCCGAAACGGCTTCTTCTTCTTCTGCTGCTTTTTACTCAAAGAACCTTTAGCAGAAGTGGCGTCCAAAGGCATTGGACTGCTCAATACGCTGAAGGTGACCAGCCACACCTGGGCCGAAAAGATTGGTGCCAATAAAGGCACGTCAGCTAATTTGTGCTGAGTATCTGCCAGGAAAGAGGAGAGTCTCAGCCAAGCCCTGCAGTGAGAGGCAACTGCAGCTGCCAACAAGTGGGCACAAGAATCCCCAATGTCCAGGGCAGTCTGAAGCTTCTGTCCTGGTCCCGGACTTGCTTGATTGTGGTCTGCATGTCCGCGGGGAGATGTGGGAGGACTTCAACTTCATCCAAAGACCCCAAGAGGGCACAGGAGAAGTGTGCCATGATGACGGCTGAATTTGCCTGATGGAGGCTGCAAGACAAGGCCGCACAGACCTTCTGAGCCGAATGATCCAAGTTTTTGGATTCCTTCTCGGGGGGGGGGGGCGATCAGTGTCGGCAGAACTGCCAGTATGCCTGAGCACAGAGGCAGTCACCAGGCTCTCGGCCGAAGGGTGCTCTGTGAACTCTGCAAGGGACCCCATGGGTACTGCATACTTGTGGGCCATGCGGGCAAACTGAGCTGGACAAGAGGCAGGGTGCTGCCTAAGTTCTAAGGCCGGGCCACCTATGGCCTTGGCCTCAGGAAAGGCCTCCACCGGGGTATTCCCCTCTCTTAAGGATATCCGTGAGAGGATACTCTGCCTTTTTCTGGATGGGCTCCAGGGGCATCCCTGTAGACTCAGAGATGAGGCAAAGAATACCCTGGAAAGATGAAGGACCTTCCTCTGTCTCAATCCCACTGGCCGATTCATCATTCCCTGGGTGAGAATGTAGGCCGGTCTCATCCGAATCCAGATACAATGGTCGGCCATCCAGGTCACCTTCGACCCGCCGGGGGTGGTCTGGGGTGATGGTGACCGAAAGATGCTGGGGAAGCCATGTGTCTGGTCTAACTTCCTTGAAAGAGGCACCTCCCACAGGCTGCTTAGGCGTTGGTTCCACCACTATCGGTGGAGAGACCAGTTTAGGCCGAACCTGAGGTTTCGCTGGCTCCGAGGGCAGGGGAACCGACTTAATTGGCTATGAAGGAGTTGGCTTCAGTCTAGGAGGTGAAAGCCAAGTAATGGCTGGGGTAGAAGCCAGAGTCTGCTTGTGCCCGGTCAAAATCAGCTGTTGTCACGAGGTCCTCGTAGCACTGGAGTTTCCACCAGAGCCTCTCCCCATCCGAGAAGGACGAGGACAACCGATGGCATTACCTCTTTTTAAAGCACTCATAGCACTTCCTTGGCCTGTCGGTCGAGGGGGTCCTGGACTTCGATAGAGATCGGACAGCCGATTCGGTCGCTCGGGAGACACCGGTTGGACCGATGATTTCCCAGGGTCAGGGACATCATCAACAGGATTCCCAGCAGGCTGGGTCTCCTCGTCGGGGAAAGAAAGAACTGGAGTCCAAGAGAGTCGGCGACAATGGGTCGATTGGATCGATGATTATTTTGACCTCATCGATCGACACTTCGGTCGACTGGCCGGACGGCAAAGCTGAGAAGCCAGCAGCCAAAGAAGCAATTTCAACCGAAGTCGAGACTGCCGGTTCCTGGGACCGAGATCTCTCCCGATCCCATGAACGTCTTCACCGAGATGAAGACAATCCTGGGTCTTTTTCCTGCGTACAGGACAGGGAGGAGTGCGTGCCTGCAGGACTCTCTCCCTTAGTTGGGAGAGACTGGCACAACTCTCAGCCACACTCCCACTATCAGGCTCAGTTTCCAGGGGGGCCTTCCGACACCTGCCTGGTGCATTAGATTGTAGATAGAGCGCCAGGGCGGGCGGTCCCACCTGGGGGGGGGGCTCAGAGACGGAGGATCCGCCAGATGGGGTTGGCATGGAATACAGAGCTTCAGACCAGGAGGTACAGCCAGGCTGGTAAGGTAGCTGGAGAGTTCCTCGGTCCCGGAGAAAAGTTTTCAAAAAAAAAAAAAAAAAAAAAGAACCCTCCCTCCCTTTCTTCTTCCCACACAAGCCGATTTTTGCCATTTTAAATTAAGGTTTTAAGACCTCAAAACAGTGTCTAGCATACTGGGAATGTCTTGAATAGAAGTGAAAAGGTTGGTTGTGCTTTGGTACACCAGTACGGCAGCCCATGTTTGGGGGTGGGGGGGAAAGCCTTGTTTGAGATTTTGCACACAGTTTTATGTATAAGACACTTATCAAGTCTCCATAATCATTAAAAAAGGCCCAGACTGGTAGGCGACAGTTTTGCTTTAATCATGTGGGCACCAGATGTCTG